>JAEQML010076474.1:0-13347 GCA_016904865.1 Pissodes strobi
GCGACAACCCTGGAAGGCGAATGGCGCAGTAGGAGAATCTAGTCATGATGTTATATAATGCGGAGTACTTATATATAGATTAGAAATAAGGCATAGATATAGTTATTGTATGAGTGAGAGTCAATTCATGGCGTTATGTAATTATGATGACTATACTGGCGAAGCTTTAAGGTGTAAGGCGGAAATATTAGTGGCTGTAATAATATTGGCGAAATAAAACGCGTCTAAAAATTAGTTGTTTACAATTAATTTCTTTTTAATACAGAATGGAAAATCAAAAACCTTCCAAAAACAAAGGAAGCCCGAATATGGAACGTTCTTAACAAACCTTACTGAAAATGCTGCGTCCACATCACAATCCGCTGCCGGTGCTGCATGAACCTCGTCAGAAAACACAATGGACAGTGAACCTAAGTACTTCATTGCCAATTCTACAAAATACATCTACAGAAACTTTATCTACTCCATCAGCTTCACATAATATCCAGAGATTCACGACAGGTATGATATTGCTAACTTTACGCATCGAGATATAGATGATAACGAAAAACTTGAGTTGATTGAAAAATTTTGGGTTCCACCTAAGAACTTTGTGTTTCCCTTAGAAAAGCAAGGACAACATCAATGGAAATATAATGCAATGTGGTTAACAAAATATAATTGGCTAACTTATTCAAAAATAGAAGATGCGGTCTAATATTGTCTCCTCTTTTCTTCCTCATTTGCGGGCCATAATACTAATCACAATCTTGGAGCTTTGGCAAAAAAAAAACCTTTTAGAGGGTGGAAAAAGGCCACTCAAAAAATTGAAATTCATGAAGTTACACAATACCATAAATTTTCTGTACTTTGTGCCGATAATTTAAGAAAAAGTGCTGCCGGTCATTCCATAGATAAAATATTATGCAAGTCATCTGAATTAATAGTCCAACAAAATCGGCAGCGGCTAGCACCGATTATAAAAACGGTACTCTTTTGTGGAAGGATGGGACTACCCGTTAGAGGACATAAAGACTATGAACCTTTGGACTTAAACTCTGCTTTAAATAAAAGCGAAGGTAATTTCCGCAATATATTAAGGCTAAAAGCCGAATCCGGAGAGCAAACCCTTGTAGATTATTTAAGTACTTGTGGTGGCAATACTGGCAATGCCACCTATTTGAGTTGGAACATTCAGAATCAGATATTGGAAATATGCAACAAACTAATCGTCCAAAAAATCGTTGAGGAAATGAATGACGCCAAAGCATTCGTAATATTAGCTGATGAAACAGCTGATGTTTCAAATAAGGAACAGTGGACTGTGCAAGATATATATGTAGGTTTTTTATATATATATGTTGTCCAAGGGTAATGAAATAAAAGGTCCTGGATAATTTTCCGAGTGGATACTTTGGCATTTAATATGAAAATAACTATTATTATTTGATATAGGTACGAAGGATTAACACATGGAACTAGCAACCAAAGGCACGTCGCGTTGACATAGAGTTACAAAGTACTTATCTACTTGATACAGTTTAACGGCTTACGTCACACAAACTTATATTTATATTATTTAATAAATAATATCTCGCACATAGACATAAATACAATACTTAATGTCCAAGTAGCCGCGTCTCAGCTTTATTGGCACTCGTTAGTGTATTTCCCCAAAATGGTCGTCTACCAAAATTAAGAAGATAAGAATATAGTCGTTACGTCTAACGAAATACCTTTCGAACGTCTTTCGAAAGGCGCGCGACACGCAAACTTCTCTCTCGCTCGTCTCCCTAAAAACTACCCAGTAAAAAGTATAACACCCCCTCCGCATGTGTCTCAACCCGAAGCGATCTCAATCCCCTCCGGCGACCTTCGATCTAAAAATAGCCGTGTGTCAATCGGTGCAATGCTTTGCTGAATTTTAGAGGCATAAAGAATCGAATAAAATAAATGCTACATATGGAAATATTGCGATATGCTGTTGTATTAATGCGGCTTTAATATTCTGCCGGCTGACTCGGATACTACATATAAACGAAAAAGATGAAATTTATGAAAAAAAATTACAGTTTGTTGAAATTACTTCAACTACTGGTGCTTCCATAGCAGCTAATATTTTAATTAATTTAGAAAAACTTCAAATATCTATGTGGACAAAGATATGATGGAGCCGGTGCTATGGCTGGAAATTCTAAAGGTGTTCAAAATTTGACATCAGAAAAATTTCCTGCCGCTACATATATACACTGTGCTTAACACAACTTGAACCTTTGTTTATCATCAGCGTCGGATGTTACGGAAATACGAAATTGTTTAGGGGCAATCGATCCACACTCCCAAAAGGGAGCATGTATTCCATCAACAACATGACTTAATATGTCCGGAAAAAAAAATGGCCTGAAGAAACTATGTAATACAGGATGGGTTGCTAGACTATGGCAACTTTTCCTGAATCCTTTTGGAAAACCTACCTATAGATGCGAACGGCAGCCAGTAATGTAGTGGAGAGCTAGGTTCGTGGATCCTCGGTACACTTTAGTAAAAATATTGGGCACCACTTAGTTAACTTTGACGCAACTAAGAAAAGTTGTTAAATGCTGAAAAGTAAATCTTGGAGGAGCTTTTCAATAATGAATAATATTTCCCCAAAATAAATACTTTATTCTTTTCTTACTAATGAGGAGATACCTTGATATAAAACAACAATGATATAGTACAATTACAATCACAAGTATAAACAATAAAGCAATAGAAATGAAACTTACATAATATTGACTATTATCAACAATGTTGTCAGACACAAACTGTTAGGCAAATATTCCGCATACCCAATAATAGGTCACTAGAATGATGGTAGATAGCGCAGGGTTTAAAATTCATGAATTTTATTCTGCCGCAATAATATAAAATCAAATATGTGTGTAATCATTCAATCTATAGATAATTTAAATTTGCCGAGACAGCCTTACAAATAAAAATAAATGGTATGACTTACAACTTATGAAGTAGGTATTCTCAATCTTACAATATTCTCCAAATAAATACCAGTATAAGTATATGCGCGGTCCATGCAACTCCAAACCACTTCAAATCAGAAACTGACTTCTTCAAACTTGGTACGCCACATCCAGCCAATGATAACAACAAGGGCATAACATGCAAATGGTGGTTTAATAACTCTAAGACACGCAAGTAAACCAAAAACACGCTGGATAGGATATCGCAGGTAGGCAAAGCGATATATGTGTGCCAGAGCGGTACCCGTGGAGAGAACCCTATAGAACTATCTATAGGGCCTATAGCCTGGTAATAGCCAGTCGAACAAAACGAACAGTGTCCATTCTAGAGATTTCTCCAAAAACAATAATCGACGATTCCAATGATCAGCAACATGGGAGCAACAGCAATACATAAATTCTTCTAGAATAATTGGAAAATACAATTAATTCCACTGAAAAACTGCATGAAAAAATTTGTGACTTACCACGTGGAGGTCGGATTCCAATAACTCAACAAAAACTAATATAGGTAACCTCCATGGCCCTGGTTCGAGTCAAAAACTTAAACGTAGCAAAAATATCATAAAATAATGACCCCAATTATTAGAACCAGTCCATGAGGATTTACACCTCCGCCTCGAAGAAACCACAACGGGATCTCGACCCGTCACCTAGACGACACGGCGCTAAAAGAAAGAACCTGGAACCAGTTTCGCACTTTGACCCCTAAACATTGCTGCCAACCTAATTTCGTTGAAATAGCGAGTCCGAGCGTCCACGTCACTGCTCTAGACCATATTCGCCAAGCGTCAAGTAAATACACCTTAAAAGGAATCGTTATTTAAGAACGTCGATTCTAGAACATGTCTAATTTTAACTGTCAAAAACATATGGTGTGCCTGTGTCTTACTGATAGACCGATAGGTGAATGACATTTTGACACAAGAAACGAAAACACGAAATCTCTTCGAAAGACAAATAAAACAAAAGGAAACAATACACCGAAATACCATTAGATATACGAATTATAATCTACATCAGACGACTTATATGATCTCCAAATCGTTTGAGGTATGTACCGCTAAGAATGGATTTAAAATAATAACAAACTCAAGAGTACATTTGTATCGAACAAATTTTTAAGTTTTTATTAACTTTTAGATCAAAGAAAAGCTTGTGAGCATTGTCCCGAGTAATAAAGTGAGCTCAAGTATTTAAAGCCAAAGACAAAACCTAGCGAATTGGAATGCACAATCAGAACCTATAAAAGAAGTTTCCGAGGCCAAGTCGAGTACCTTCGACTCTGCAAGGGACAAAAATCAGCCTTGTTGTTATGGACATCTCATGCATGTGTAGTACATTATAAATGTAAATATAAAAAGTAAACTCAATAACTTTCAAGACAAAACAAGGTAATGTACTTCTGTACCTATATGGAATAATCCAAACTAAATTGTGTTTGCAAATTATAATAAATATAAATCAAGCAAAACAGTAGCATTTGTTCATGCCAAAATTTGAAAATGCTACAAGACATGATGCCCTTTTAGTCTTTGAAAAGTTGTATAAACCGTTGGTGGCAGCTTTGGAGACAATAGAACAAAGACCTGATCGTAACACTTCCACTGAGGCATTTGGATGACTGACCACAATTAAAACGCCCAAATTTGTAATCGCACTTGTGCTCAAAAAGATTATATGCTTATACACTACCCTTAAGCAAAATACTTCAAACAATCGATCTAAATCTTTGTAAAGCGTTGAAGTTGGCTGATGACGTGGCAGATCAAGTTAAGCAGATAAAAGACAAGGCAGATGATCATTTTCAAAATTATTTTGAAAAAGCTAAAGACCTTTTATCAGAATAGGATATTGAAATTAAATTGCCGAAACTACCGCAACGACAAACCCAACGATTGGTTATAAAACCGAATCTGCTGCTCACTATTATAAAATAACAATTTTTATTCTGTTTTTAGATGGCCTTATAGCAAATCTTGAAGATCGATTTTCCAGGCATCGAAAAACCATTCAAGATTTTGAATGCCTTTTTCCTGATGATACGCAAGATTTTGACAGTCAATATTGGAACCTCACAGTTTCTACAAGATTAATGAGTTCCTTGAACAGTTTTCCAACAAAACGACTTGTGTTAAAAGCTGAACTTGAGCTGTGGTATAAAGAATGCAAAAATAATAAGAAACTGAAGGAAGCTCTAGACAAAGTGTATTCCGAATGTGATCCAAATATTTTTCCAAACATAAAAAACTTTTACAAATATTTTTAACTTTGCCGATTACACCTGCCACATTATGAGCATTCTCAAATTTAAAATATTTAAAATCATATTTGCGAAGCACTACGGGAGAGGACAGATTAAATGGATTGGCAGTAATAATTAATAATTTTTATTTATTTAAAAGTTAACGACTATTTTTTTTTTGTAGAAACAGTTCGGTTCACACACACACACACACACACACACACCCTCCCGAAAAACAAATTCTGGGAGCGCCACTGCCAAAGTCGACTCCGAAAAAACAGCAATATGGAATCTAGAGACGTAAACAGAAATTAAGAGGAAAAAGTCAGCTTAATCTTCTTCAATATCTTAAAAAGATTGAGCTTCGATACGGTTAGTGTTTACCCATCCATTAAAGAACTATTTTAAAATACAACTCAATATTCCCGTCATCTGCGCCAGTAGAACGATTGCTTTCTTTTGCTGTTATGGTCAATACGCCTAGGCCACAAAAATTGAATGACGATATCTTCGAAATGCTAATTTTGTTAAAAGCTAATGGAATAGAATGATAGAAAATACTAGTTAATTAATTAATGTCGTTCTAATACTATAACCAAACCGATAAATTTGTATTTCTAGTTTCTTCATATACCAAAGAATTTGATTTAAAGTTTTGTTTTTTGTTTTGTGTTAGTGTGAAATGCCCTTCCTTTACATCAAATAAAATACTTCAGTTACCTAAATTTGTTTCTTTGGATTAATCACGCAGCATTCATATTAAATGAATCCAGGCAGTTGAATACATTGTATTCAAATACCATTATTTCCCGGTAGCCGAATTCATAGTATTCGAATATATTATAGAATACGGTATTCAGGATTCGTATTCGAATAATGTGTTTTAGGATTCGACCCAAGTCTTGCCCGCAGTCAATCATACTCCTGCCACAGTTTATACCGTAACCGAATCAGTTATACAACTCGATGTTAGTGAAGCCAAATTCTATTTTTTTTATGCGATTCTCATATTTCGAGCATGCGCATTATTAGTAGGAAACGTCAGAATTATACGGCTAGCTGGGCCGTGGACAGAGTCGAACTAGGATCTAATACACAAAATTCGCGAAAGCAGTCCACAAAAAGGACTACAAACAAAGGCGACTCTCGAACAAACAAGATGGTAGTTTTCGGTTCCTTTTCAATCAACATACTTTTCTTGTCGCCGCGCCGGGCAGATAATCAATAATCGAGATCTGATCTGAATACAAGCACAATACAAGCCTGTTGCGTGCCTCGTTTTACGGTTAATTCTCGCCAACACTATATCTATATCTTTCTCCTTACAGGCGTTATCTTATTGAAAGGAGACATACGTATATGCCGAACTGATGTTTTATTTATAAAGGCAGCGTTAACTCATTGAGCGCAGGCGCAAGATAAGAACTCCCAGCTCTCCTATTGGTTGAAGCGCTTGGCTTCAAAACACGAGGAGAGTTGTTTAACTGATTCGGTTAAGGTATAAACTGTGTTCCTGCCTAGCGAAATAGAAATAGTACGCTAAGTTAAACTTGACCCTGAATAAGCGCAAAAAACTCAAGCCTGCAGCAATTCAGCATCGCTCATCTATAGTATAGTACTCCCCATTTGAATCAAGAGTATATTTCTGTACGTGGACCCTTGATACATAACGCGTCCGTATTTCAATTAATGGTCCCCTGTCACTGTATCAGGTTTAGTAAAAAAAGTCTGACAATTTATGGAGGTGTACTGGTGGACTTTGACGAGTATTCGTTGACAGGGATTACTATCGTTTGAACGAGTTCTATGAGGACTCCCTATAATTTAGATTAATATAATTTACATTTTTATAACTAGCAGAAACCAAGTCAATAAAACTTTATTTTTTGATGTATAGATTGATGGTGGTTGAAATTTATTTTATTTTTTTTTTTATATCATTACTAATTATTAGTGTTTCATTATTCTTTCAGAGAATATGTTTATATATTTTATTTTAAATATTTGACCTTAACTAACTTTATCACTGTTTTATTTTGATATTTTATAATATTGTGTTACATTGAATTATTATCTTTTAAATGGTTACCAACCCAGATACATTTGATGTTTTTATTGTTAATTTATTTTTGATAATCTAATCTAAACATTAATGCGCAGTTACTTTTGGCTGCGTCCTAGTTTTACTTTTGGTATTTCGTTCTTATGACATTGTTACATATATTTTCAGTTATAATATAGTGACTGATTTGTCAATAAAGCATATTTAAATTTGAATTTAATGCAAGCTACAATACAGCGATGCATTAAAATAATCGAACGGTGCAAAATTAATTATTTTGATCAAAGAACGTAATTAGTACATTTTTAGTGGTCGAAATAATAATTACTTACAGCATGTTTCTTTTTCTCGCTTAAGCGAATGAATGTACTTCCGTCTTCTTTCCCTCAAAAGATAACGCAGATGTTTGTACTCCTCAATGTACAATGATTGCAACCTTACCAATTTGTCTCTAGTAAGTAGTGATATCTCTTCCGCCGTGTACACATTCGCATGCCTATAAAAACATATTTGTTAATTGGCCCGCCATACACAAAATTAATACCAGTATTTTCAGAGATTAAGCATCAATAGCTAGACATGTATAACGGAACTGAAGAATATAATCATGCGTTTCTTATTTTGCCCTTAAATATATTATGTTTAATAAATCATTATCAACATTAACATAACTGCAACGTTTTGGATATTATATTTCAATTTAAACATATAATTTGTAATTCGTGCTTTTTGAGAAACATTAATATTAATAAGTTATAGGAGTTCTGAAGTTTTTTTACCTAAAATCTAACGCAGTCCACATGTAAAATTATTAATATTAAAAAATGCTTACGAAGTAAGTGTCCAAAAGGTTTATACTGAGATAGATATCATACTAAATAAAATAACTAATAAATAGAAAGATTTAAACATGCGCATTCATATACTTATTAAGAATAAGAATCATAATATTATGATTCTAATATATATACGGGGTGACAACGAAATCATGTATCGACTCCTTACTTCTTTTCCGCTTAACTAATTAATTCGAAATATTGAGGAGTAATATGTCATATTGATACATTCATTTCCGCACTAAGTATGAAGTTAAATTAAGCTGCACGATTTTGTTTACAACCCTTCCTCCAGACTTTTCAGGCAAAAAACTACTTTCCTTTAACTAGGACCTTTCGTATAATTTATTGCAAGCACTGAGAATCATTTTTATTTGAGACTATGGTGTAATCAAAACTACGTTAAATGAGTAACCAGCCGTAATACTTCGTCGGTATTATGGAAGAAACGATATCAACTCGAAAAATTAGTGAAATACCTGAATCAATCATTGAAATTAACTGTCGCTACATATGCCTCCAACCTAGTTTTTTTTCCTACAATTTATTTTCTTTCCAACATAATTAGAACTTTATAGAGCACTTACTTTTTCAAAGCTTTTCAGTGTTTTCCACAAGAGAAACTTTAATATTATAATTCTATCCTGTCACTTACTTTAAAGGATCTTCATCTTCAGAATCAATGCTCTCATTGTCTGAACCGTCAGCGTTTGCATCATGCCACACAGTAGCGTAGGTCGAGGGTTCTACATCACTTTCAGATTCGCTACACATATCCAAAACTTCGTTACATTGTTCATTGTAAACGGCATTTGCATCAATGTCCACTAAAATCAATATATTTAATATCAAATGTATTTCTAGGTCTAAAAATAGTGTACTAATTTTCATAATTAGGAGTATTACAAATTTGTGTAAGTTTTACTTACATAAATAGGGGGTTAATTTACTTGGTTGAAACCTCCCATATGGATAACGCCAGACCAACATATTACGAGCTGTTACAATTAATAAATTAATGACCACTAAGATCGAATGACAGGGAAACAGACGAATAAAAAATATTTTTTCTAGAACTACATATAAACCCTCGAATGTTTTGTCACGGTAGAATTAATGAACGGTAGCGTCAAATGCATAAAAATCTCGATTTTGCCGCCTGAGGTAAGAGCGGTTCAATCCAGTTTTCTCATAGACTCGCAGAAACTCTGGGGAGTTTTAGCACAAACGTATTATACGAGGGCGAGGGAGACATTATTTAGGGACTGTTGTTGCGTTTTCTTTAACGATAGTTGGATTTTGTGCAGTGGATAACTATTTCAATAAAACTGATGGTAAAAAAATATTTTTTAGATTCCCAAAAGATCCTTTCAGGTATGAGTAAATATTATCTAGAATTAAAGTTCCTACCTACTTGTTTTTTTAAAAAGGGATGAGATAAAAATTAGGCATGAAAATATTATTCATAAAATTGTGCACTCCATACATTCCTTAATCAATCATGTTCCCTTTTCAAACCATTTGGTTTTGTGCTAATCATAAAATGTAAGATTAAACTTATAGTTCCCATTCATAGCATAGGGGTGGAACCAATAAAAACGAAAATATTTTATATCTAAATAAACCAAAACAATCCAATTACAAATGGAAAAACACCATCATCATTTCCCCAAATTTCAATTACGGGTGTTAAGGGAGTGGTGACCATAAAGGGGTCGTTTATTTTTGTAGAAGAGATTGTAGCTCAGGTTATAAAACTATTATGGGCCTGAAAATATGTAGTTTACGTATCTAAGTCTAAGACGCTGCGTTGCGTGACCGTCAAAACCAATAGGATTGATTCCGGCCTATAAAGAACCGTTTTTTAATAGTGAAAAAATAGTAATATTAAGACACTTGTTTTAAAATACCATATTTTTTCGCATGATCACTAAATTAGGAAACGACCCGCTTGCGTGGAGTGTCCTAACGTGCGACGCGACGTGCGAGTGCGCTAAATGTCTTTTAAAACGTGTATTTTATACTCTTTTTTCTATTTTGCAGGTTTTTTAATGAAAACTATTAATCTAATCCCGATCAACAGTTGGGCGGCCATATTATCATTTTTGGCGTCTTTATAACTAGAAATCCCATTGAAAGCTGTGTCGAAATTTTTGCTAGTGGGCCTTGACATTACACAATTTTGTTAATATCCTAGCAACCAGTCAACAAAAGCCGTATCGAAAAGAAGTTCTTTTCGACACGCATTTGCATATCAAAATGGAATCATTTTGAACGCAAAACGGAAATAGTATATTGTGCAACAAGTGCTGAAAATAAGACTTTTCATACCAATGAGACAGTTTGGTGAAACGAGCCGTAGACGAGTGTCATAAAGTCTTTTCGGCACGTGTAGCACACTATAATTTTTCTACGACTGCTACGTACAGGGTCTGGGTGCCCCACCGGGAGTGTTATAGAAACTTATATGTTACCTATATGGGAAAATTTGTATTATTGATTGAAAGAAACTACGTGAGTAAGAGATTCTCGTAAACTATAACTAGGGACACAGTCCTAAAATGGGGCCACCGGTGTGGGGTCTCTATTTTCTATATATTTTGAAAAAGAAGCTCTGGGGGCGAAGCCCTCAAATGAAGCCCCGCAGGGGGCCGAAACCCTAGAATGGAGCCTATGGCACGGGAGGACCATTTTTACAGATTTTGGAATGAAGACCCAGGGCGAAGCCCTAAAATTGGGCCCCAAGCATTAAAAGGGGGGCCCTGGTATGAGAGTCCCATTTTCTACAGTTTTGCAAAAATGTGTTACTGGGCGGGTGAAGCCCTAAAATTGGGCCCCTTTTTTAGAGATCTGGGAATGGGATCTCTGAGGGCGAAGCTCTAAATCGGAGACGAAGCCCTTTAATCTAAATACCCGAATAACCGTGTGAAAAGTATACTTTGCATACGCCGTGTGCAAAGTATACTTTTCACACGATGTTTGAAATGTCCAGTTTTCAAGAGCAGTTGTTAGTGCGTTTTTGTCTATTTTCAGGGCAGTCGTAGAAAAAAGTTATTAAACAAACTTTGCGTATATTATGTTTTGGGTTACTAAATACCTTAGAGTTATATTAGTTTGGGTTTGTACTAAACTTGTCTTCAATTTCGAAGAAATTAATATTTTTGTACTATAAGCTACATTACACAAAACTTGTTATTAAATGCATTGTTTATTGTTTTATTATCATTTGAACTTTCACACATTCTTAAGAACCTGTCGTGAAGCATCTATAATTTAAATATTATTTCTAAATATATTAAAATTATAGTGTCGAATGAAATTATAAAATAATTAAATTGTAAATGACTTATTAGTAGAAACTGACTCCATGCGACAATAAAATTTAACGAAATGCACGTCCCCTCGTATAGGACGTGATCCAACGACGGCAAAGTCAAGCAAGCAGGTGCCGCCGGTGCTCTTTGATCTCAATACTTCAAGGGATTTGAGCTCACTGACGTTACTGTTCCTTGCCTATACTGTGGTTTTGTTAATCAGCCATATATTTTTTGCCATTAATCCCATTCGCGACGCTAAGGGTAACTGCGTGAAATAAATCCACATTTTATTTAGAATTTCTAATGACTCTATAAGAATGCTTATGCAATATAGGTACATAACCGGCAAACTAAAAATGTTACTCACCGAAAGGATCTAAGGTTCGAAGAGTTTTCGGTTCTCCAAAGTCATCTCCATGATTTCTCTCTTCATCTGAAATATAGTTCAAAGACGAAGCACTTGTATTTCGAGGTTTTTTAACATAATGTGATAGCTTTGTCAACAAAGATTCTGCAGATAAAGCAGGTGGATTTTTAGCGTTTTGTTTGTTCCTTGATAAAGTGGCTTTTAAAGCATGTTCGTTGCAATACCTAAAATAGAAAATAAAATGTGGTTTTCGACGGTCAGAATATGGCACGGTGAAAAATGGTGCCCCTCAGAACACTCTTCTGAACACCTTCATCATATATATTAACGATTTCTACGATTATCAGCATCAAACTACTTGCTCACTTGATGCCGACAATTCAATAATTCTTTTACCTTGTACTAGGTAATATCACAAATAACCCATAAACAGATACGAAAGACGATGCCGCCGCGCGGACACAATATATGCGAAGCTCCTCCCTCATCCACATGTGCGAGGTGGAAGGAGGCACAATTATTTATAATACTAGAACATATTCAAAATCGGTTCTGGCCGTTCTACGCTAAACGTATGTTTCTGTCGCCGTCAATAATTTTCATATTGTTGGTGCGGTATAAGATTCCATTTCCCCTACTCTCGCGATAAAACTTCGGCCAACGAACATCACACATTCCGACAAAGCTTTCGTATCTCTTTATGGGTAATTTGTGGTAATGTAGTTTGCAATCTAGAGAAATCCCAAGCCTTAACTATCTCCGTTTTCACAAATACTGCAATTATTAGATTTTTATCTTTGGGGAGAGTAAAAAAAAGAGTTTCATCTACTCCCGTCAATTCTTTGGAAGAACTAGTGGGTCGAATCAGACGAACCTTGGATCAGCTCGATCCCACTGAATTATCAAATGCTACCACAATACGTGTTATGGACAAAATCGAAAAGTGTTTCAGGGTTAATGGTGGGCACACTGAACCTTTAGATTAGTATTATTTTTTGTAAATAGTTTACCTTATTACCATACTGTTATTAAACACATTTTTTTATCTTTGTTTAGATTTTGTTAACTTCATAATTATTATTAAGAGTTAATTATCAATTGCTGATATTGATTTAGGTATAATTATTTCTACATTAATAAATGTTCCATGATTAAGATAATTTTTTATGTTTCTAAATTTTGTTCTGTTCATTGGTGTTAAATTCGGATATCTTTCGTTGAAAACTCGGCATGTTCAACTTACAATTTTCTAATAATGAAACAATCTTTGTATCGGCTTCAGAAAATTTTAAAAGATCAAGAAGATAAAAGGCAAGCGGAACGGGAGGAGGATGGACGTAGAAGGCAAGCAGAACAGGACAGGCTTCAGAAAATTTTACACCAAGAAGATAAAAGGCAAGCAGAACAGGACCAGCTTCAGAAATGGATGTTGGATATAATGGTAGGTGAGCTAGGAAAATTACAGAAAATATTGGACGGGCAAAATGAGAAATTTGAAAAAGAAGTAAACAATATACAAAA
>JAEQML010076475.1:0-13347 GCA_016904865.1 Pissodes strobi
AATACTATCCAGAACAGAAAAGCGAATAGTCCTGAAATATGTTGTTGTAGCAGGCTCTACATGGCTGTAACTCGTATCTTGCATTTCCTGTGAACTATAAAGAAACGATTCAATTTTCGTTTGTAGTAGCCCATATAAACTGCACTCTAAGATTTCGCCTTACGTGGTGAGTACGTTTCGAATCTACAACCATTAATGAACAATTGATATTTATATCTTAAACGTCCTGTCAGCAAGCAAGCAAGCAACAACATTTATTAACGGTAGTTACAATGATACATACACCTAGTTTACAATACACAGCTTAATTTAACATATAATGAACACGCGCCAGTAGGCAGCGATCGCCCTAAAGGCGTCTCAGCATCCCTCTGGCATGCTCACTCAATGAAAGTGGACCGATGTGATGTCCAAGCTGTGTTTCAGCTTGTAGTTAGGCACTATTTCAAGTAACGTAACTGATCTACTTAGGCGCTGTGCCTTTCAGATGTTTTACGGTTAGACATTACAACACGGATGACAATAGAACTGATGACTTGTTTTCCAGGGGGTGGGATAGTGAGGGGTAGTTACATGGGGAAAACAATAGGAAAAACCCCATTTCACGATTCTTTGGTCACACTACAGCACAGGACATACACAACATTCATACACATATGTAAAAGATGGGAGGCTAGTAGCAAGCTAGCTAGCTTCGGTGAGGTGAGAAATTGCAACAAGGTATTAGACATAGTCCCGGCTCGTCATGCCATACTTCGCCTGCCGGAACAGGGGAGCATGGAGGCGACTTGGAAGCAGCGTTTAGACTGATTTGTTTCAGTCGAAAAGGTGAGCTTTTATAGCTCGGCCAGGTCCCTTAACAAGCCCCGCCCACCACACTTTTCGGTGTAGTGGAGGGGGGCCTGCCTTGGGCAGCCGTGTCGGAGCTGAAATCTGCAACTTCTGCGCTCCTGATATTTGTCAGTTTATCGACAACGCCAAGGGGCGCAAAAGGGGTGGATAGAGGTGGTTTTAGGGAAATGTGGGAGGGGTGGTTTTAGGGAAATGTGGGAAGACAGGAGAGTCAATTATTCCGGTGGCCGCGGCTCCAGGAAGTATATAGTGGTTCTGCGGTGTATGGGGCCATGCTTAGGCCTAATGGCCGCATCGCATCTTAAGTCTGCAATATGGGCAGTTCTCGGCGAGCCCCGTATTCCAGTAGTGTAGAACTTACACGCCATTCTATCGATATATTCGTCGATATAATCGATCCCAGCCCAGGCGTGCAAGTCCCGGATCCTGGTATACCGGTCTGCCGAGAATACTGCCCTATGATGTTTGTTTTGCAGGATTTGCAATTTCTTAAGATGCGTATCGGCCACAGAGCACCAAACAGGTGCCCCATACGTCAGATACGGCCGAATAATTGACTTGTAGAGGATCAGTTTATTTTGAGGGCTGAGACAGGAACCATTTCTGATAAGAGGCTTCAACTTGTGCAACACTTCCCTGTTTTTAACTTGCACATGCGAGATGTGCTTAGTGCTTACCAAAGTTGAGCCTCATATCAAAAATGATTCCAAGGTATTTTACGGACGTTTTGGGAGGGATAGGGATATTGTTGATAAGGATAGGGGCGGATTCGATGTTTGTAAATTTCCTGTGGAAAATGGCCAACTCTGTTTTACCAGCGTTGAGCCGGATTTTCCAATTTTCATAAAATTGCGCTACTCGCTCCATGTGAGCGCTGAGGTTGTTAGTCGCCTCCTGTGCGGATACGGAGTGGGAGTAGAGGGCTGTGTCGTCCGCGTAGAACGCTAGGGACGTTTCAGGGTGGGAAGGAAGATCTGCTATGTAATAATTGAATAGCTGTGGGGATAGTACCGTTCCCTGAGGTACCCCTGCCTTGATCGTTCTCCGGGATGAGAATAACTCATTAATACGCACTGAGAAGGTGCGCCCGACCAGGTATGACGCCACTAGTGCTGCGATGTGCAGTGGAAAACTGTATGTGATGAAAAGCTTATACAGCAATCCATCATGCCTTACCCGGTCAAATGCTCTCTCTATGTCCAGGAGTAATAGGGATGTGCAATGCCCTATGTTGAATCCGTCGTATATATCCTGCACGATCTTCGCAGCGAGCATATTAGTACTATGCCCGCTGCGAAAACCGAACTGCTCCTGAGGGAGTACACGACGGTTCAGGGCTATCCTGTTCATCCTGGACAATAAGAGCTTCTCAGTGAGCTTGCTCAGTGTGTTTAAAAGGGATATGAGTCTGTATAAGCTAGTTTGTCTAGGGTCTTTCCCGGGCTTAGTACTACGTGCGCGATCTTCCAGGAACTAGGGAAATGTTGCAGACGAATTATGGCATTTACTATATGCATTAATTGTATAAGGGTTTTGGTAGGGATGTTTTTAAGGAGTAGGTTAGGGATCGTATCAGGTCCCGGAGCCTTATTCTTTGGCAGACGGCCGAGGGCACTGCGGAGTTCTGACGTGGTGACTCGGAGTTTATCCATCACAGAGGGCGGAATTGGATATTGTTTCAAAAAGGGCCTTATTACCTCTGTTACTTGAGCGTGCAATGGCACGGTATCAGGTATCGCTCCATGTACACTCTCAAGGAAGCCAGCGAAGGCCTCGGTCTTCCCACGGGTATCTATGATATCCTCGCCATTGTGTGAAATAGCGGGAATGTCGACCGGGCCTCCCTTAACCTGCCTTGCAAGCTTCCATAGGGAACCGTCCTCCGTGTCGAGCTCGTTCACGAACTTCATCCATTTCGCTTCTCTGTGATTACGGATATTCACCCTTATCTGGTCCGTCAGGGCGTTGAGCCTCACTCTGTCGATTGCAGCGCGATTCCTCTGCCATCTGCGACGAATTCGATTCCGAAAACTGATTAGGTTTAGGATATCGTCAGGAAGAGTTTCCACGAATGGTTTCCTCCTGACTACCGGACATAAGGCGTCTCTGACGTGCTGGATGTTGCGGGTTAAAGTGTCAACTTCTGTCTCTAGTTCCTGGATGGTTTCAATTTGCCTCGGGATGACAGTTGCCTCGTTCAGCCTCTGTCGAAACACCCGCCAATCAAGATTTTTATAGGAAATAAATTTCCCATAGGCTTCCGGCCGCCTAGTGTTAGCTAGGCTCATCTTAATTGGCAAGTGATTCGAGTTAAAGTTGCAGAAAACCTTAGGCGACGCTACTCCTGCCATCCCTCGGGTCATCGCTACATCCAGGTACGAAGACGTGTTTCCACTGTGGAAGGTGGGATATCTTGTTCTGTGGTATAGGATTTCCAGGTTGTTTTCTAGAAAGTTTCGAAGAACGGTGCCTTTATGTGTAGTGCTAGCATCGTTGAACTCAACGTGTTTGGCGTTGAAATCGCCAATGAGTAGTGACTTCTTGCCGGGGGTAAAGAATGCAGCGAAGTCATCTTGCGTGAGGCGCAAGGCCGGTGGAGCGTAGCCGCCGCTGATGCATAGGCCACCGTCTAACTCGATGGCTACATGTTCTATGCGAGAGTCGATACGATTTTTCCTTTTATATCTCAGCGACCTATGCACCAGACAGGCCACTCCTCCTTCGCGGGCACGCCTATCGAAGCGCTCGACGGTATACCCACGGACTTTGAGCAAAAAGTCTTGGGGCAAAAAAGTTTCGAGCAGAAAAACAACCTGAAAGTTGGAATTATACAAAAAATGCTTGAATTCGCCGATTTTCTGTCTAATACCGTTACAATTCCATGATAGAACATTTATGACATACATTGGAAATCAAATCATCAGTTATACCTATAGTTTGCCAAATGAAAGAACCTGGACGGAAAGAATGCGGGCAAAAAATATCCTCGCATATTTAGATGCTGCCACATTTTTTTCCCAATAATCCTAATTTATTTTCTGTCTAGTTTCCTATAGTGAATTCACATATTTAAATTTCCTACTTGAAAACTTAATTTTGTTATTTTCCTTAATACTACTGTCTTCTATTATTTACTATTTTATTTACACAGGGAAATACGGAATACGCAATAAGTATACTATAATATTTATAATGTTTATATGTTATTCGCCTTCAAGCTATTTAAAATACGCGACAATAGGCAACACTGCGACGTTTACTTGATTTTTAGCGGGGAGGCAGTTTCGTGATTGGTCGCAGGATATATTAAATACACTTTGACCCTAGACCAACACCTAATTTTTTTTACATATTTTAAAATTTCGGCAGCGACTTGCTTTAGTCATTGGCGTGGAAATTACCGATGCCAAACTGTGTGGTTATTTATATTATTTGGTTTGTAGGGTCTGGTGATATATAGGTTTTGTCGATTTTGCAAATTCTCTTTTTTCACTAGAAAGGGGGTGTCCTATATAGTAGTTTAAGCCAAAAAAGTCGGAAGATCCGCTACATTTGAACCGAAAAAATGTCCTCAAAGTTCGAGTTTTGACTGCACAAATTTTCAGCACCACTTCACAAAAGCACTAGAAATTTAGACAAAGCACATCTAAAAATCAATTGTCGGGTGAAAATATTAACTAGGATACATTTGCGTCGAACGAAAGACGTCCGTTTTGTTCCGGTCCTAATTTAAAGCGACTCATAGCCATAGCCCCATTAAACAAAATTAAATTTTACTTGTAAATATCCATCCTTCTTTTTACTGTCAACTGTCACAATAGCCAAAACAAAGATTTTTAAGAAGGCACACTGTTGCCAGACGTTTACTGTAGTTTCGTTAGCAAAATTCATTAGAAAAATGGTGCGCTATAAGCGCAGCTTATTCACTACCAGCTAGTCATCTTGCGGCGGCATTCTTTGATTTGGGAAAGTCAATAACCAAGTTTTGCAAATTTTAGAAGAGGGTCATGACTTAATATTGTTTTAAACGCCTGGGCATCTGAATAATACTTTTGACAGTTCGTTTAATTTAATATATGCTTTTTCTACTAGCGTGCATAAAGTACTCACTTTACGCACTCTCTAAGATTCGTAAAATAGGCTTTTTTAATGTGAAGTGCGTAAAATAAGTTATTTTACGCACTAGTGCGTAAAGTAATTTAATAATATTTTTGTTTTTTCATATATTTTTCGGTAGTAGAAAAAATTTTGTATGCTACTCATGTGTAAAGTACCCTTTTTTTATTCAATTTCAAATAAATTTTTTTATCAATATTCCCATTCATAAAAAAAAGGTTCACTTTACACACTTGTTGCATAAATAACTATTTTATCGTCTAAAATCCGTTTAAAAACGATTTTAAAACGCACGGTGTGTGTGCGAAGATGTTGATTGACACGGTTCTTGAATAGTTAGTTTGGGGAACAGATGTCCTGGGAGCATATTCGCATGTAACAGGCAAGATGTCCATTCGGCAATGCCGATCGTTTCTTCATATGTGACGTGCACGATAGCATATAGTCAGATGTCGTGACTGTTACAAAGAATCAACAAATAAGTCTCCAATTATTTTAACACTTCATGCATGGCCCTCCGCTCGCTTTGCTCGCTACGGGGGCTCAACAAACAGAAAGTAACCAAGTGCTAACCAAAACTAACCCAAAATAAAAAAAGTTAAATAAAAATTTTGAGTTAGTTTTGGTTAGCACCTGGTTAGTTTCTATTTGTTGAGGTTCCGTATAGGGAGGGAAGCGAGCGGAGGGCCATGCATGAAGTGTTTAAACAATTGAAGACTTATTTGTTGATTCTATGTAACAGTCACGACATCCGACTAAATGCTATCGTGCACGTCACATATGAAGAAACGTTCGGCATAGTCGAATGGACATATTGCTTGTGACATCCGAATATGCGTCCTGGGAGTGAGTTCCACAGTGATGCAATGCGCAAAGCGATGTTCTAGGTGTTTTCAGCTGTACGACGAACCGGTGCGCTATTGCCGTCTATCGTGACTGTCTGACAGGCGTTGTCAGGGGCGGGATAAGGCGGGCCAAATCCTGGGAACATCTGCCGTAAAAGTATCTGTAAAACAGGGATTTCTCGGTCACATGTTTGCGGTGTTTCAGACTATCCAGATTCCGGGTCAACTCCGGGTCACCGACGAGACGCACAACTCTCTTCTGAACGGAATCCAGTAGCTTTAGGGTGTGCTCTGGCGTGGCACCCCAGATGTGTGAGCAATATTCTAAGCACGGTCTTATTTGCGCTTTGTAAAGCAAGATCAACTGCTGCGGTGTATACATTTTTTGTTGCGAAATAGCGTACCAAGCTTCTGGGAGGCTGATTTTGCGACGTTAGCAACGTGGTCATGTCAGGACATATTGCTGTTGACCGAGACCCCCAGTAGTCCGACTGAATGAAGATGAAGGGATGGTCGATCCTGCCATAATGATATCATTGCCCGCCGTATGGTAAACGTGGCTGCTTGGATGATTATTCAATGTGCATTTGCATTCAATCATCGGAATAAAAGAGACACTCATTCGATTACACTATTCCTTTGTATGTATATATTCGTCAAATATTTCACTTCATACATGGCCCTCCGCTCGCTCCGGGGGCGTAACCAAACAAACCTAACCCAAACTAACCCAAGACATTTCCAAATGAGGAAAAACAAACTGACAAATTTCAATTTCTTTTATTTCCGGCATGCCTTGGGTTAGTTTCGGTTAGTTTTGTTTGGTTGCGCCCCTGAAGCGAGCGGAGGGTCATGCGTGAAGTGGAATATTAAATATACTTAAATAGTGAACAACACTGTTATTCCCCATAAGAAAATGTGCAACTTTTGGAAACACTGTGCCAGGCCCCCGGTGTCGGTTACTAAAATTTCATTATTTTCACGTTACAATTTCAATATTTTCACGTTACACCTGGGAAAGTCGTAGTGGAAGTTTGCCCTTCTAGGGCAATTTAGGCTCAAATGTGGCGAATCCTCCTATTTTTTTGGCTTAAGCTACTCTATAGGACACCCCTTTTCTAGCGAAAAAAAGAAAATTTGCAAAATCGACACAACCTATATATCATCAGACCTTTAATTTGATGATATCTTTGAAGATTTTTAACCTTTCTTATATTTTTCTTGCATTTGGTGATTATTATACGCGGTTAACTAATTTTTATATATTTCGGATAACTCTCTTAACTGAACTCTCTAAATTAAAATTTTTATTACATAACAATTCCGAACGTTCTATAAAGAGCGTTTTGGAACATACTTGCCTAACTTTTAATACAAAAATTGAATGCTAGAGAATTTATATGAATTAGCTACGATAAACCGTTTTTTTCCAAATTAAGCGACGTCATCAATAACGTAAATACAAAACCTTCGGGAAACGAACTCTACTTATTACTACAACATATTTATGTAATACATACAACAAATAATATCATAGAATACTATCCTTATTATAAAAATGAGATATTATTATATGACATATTTTGTACTATAAGACTGTAATATAAAAAAACTGTAATTAATTTTAACGTATTAAACTAATCAATATTATCAATAATAATATGGTAAGAATAACCTCGTGCGCCTATGGGAAGGCAAGATTTTTTACGTGCTAGTCCTATACCCCCTTCAGTCGTTGTTAAGGTTCACTCGTTTGGCGCACTATACCGGGTGACCACGAGATTACTACCCAGTCCGTAATTATCTTATAAAATAATACATCGATTTGAAATTTTAAGAAGTGGTGTCTTATCTTGAGGTGCATATTTTGGCCATGTAAACACTTTACTGTCATTTCCGGTTTAACCGGAAGCCGTGTCAACTTCGATATTTTAAATAGAATACCCTGTATAAGTTTTAAAATTTAGATTCTACGGAAAATTTTAAGTATAAAACATGTATTATACCTTATACCTATCTTTGCCAGATTTCGAGATAATGACAATTGAAAATATCATATTGATCGTCCATTCCATGAAGTTGACAGAAAACAAATGAATGTAGGAAAAATCTATTACGATTATTAAAGCTTATTTGAGAGTTACTATATACTAATGGCATAACAATTTCACTTCCGGTTTAACCGGAAGTACTACAAAATCTCACTTTTAGGCTCAAATTATTTCAATAATTTTAATGGAACACCCTAATATGAACATTAAATTTAAATTCTACTTATATTTCTTGATATGTTTTGTTTATAGTGTCCTATGTCTAAACCTAATAGTTTTTGAGATATGGATAATTAAAAGTTCACCTGCACCCACTCGGGTGGAAAAGTAGCCAATGTAAATTTAAGAACTATAATATAAAACAACAAAAATCAACCATAGCTTAAGTGTTCAAAGCGGCCGCCATTTACTTGTTGGCACGAGTTAATTCGTTCTTGAAATTCCCGGAGGACATTTTCCATCTGAACGGAGGTGATGGAGTTTATGGCTTGAGTAATTCTATTTCTGAGATCCTGAATATTCTCCGGTTTTGTCTTATACACAAGTCCGGCGACCTTGGCGGCCATCTTACAGATCCATTAGTACCCATCGAGTGATCTCCAAAAGTAGCATTTAAATGTTCGGCAACCAGTCTAGCGTTGTGGGCTGGGGCGCCGTCCTGTTGATAGAAGGCGTGTATTGATTCACCGGCAGATTTTCTATAAAATCCTCAATTTCATTTTGTAAAAAGTTAAGATAAGCTGCCGTCTTTAAGGGTTCTTCGAAAAAGATTGGCCCTATAATGCGTGTTCCCATAACGCCAAGCCATACATTCGTCCGAAAATAAAATGGAGGATTTTAAATTAGGCTGTTGTCGCTCTTCTTCTAGATACCAATTGCAAAAGTTCAATCTCCGAAAGTAGTCTGCTTCATAAAGATGATGATGGATTTGGTACTTGAAAGATTTGTAACCATGTTTGTGTAATATTTTTCTAGCACTTTCGCGGCCTATTCCTATATCAATACCAATTTGCCTTGTAGAAATGGTTGGATCAAATTCAACATAAGCTAATGTGTTTATTTCCGCCTCTTCACTCACTATAAAACTATCCTCATTTACATTGTTATTTTCCTGCTTTAAGTGATTTTCCAACCAAGAAAAATATTTGTCACTCGCCTCTCTTCGGTTTTTTTTCGCCTCACCGTATACTAGTAACATGTCAATTTGATGCTCGCGGGAGAAAAAAGGCATTTTGACTAAATCAGTTTACACTTATGAACAAAATTGTTGCTGCAAGGTCAAATTAACTCTCAATTATCAAGAACAGTGCTTACATTACGCCATACTAATGGCGCCTAAAAACTGAAAACAAATGAATTCCAGCAAACTCGCTCTTCGACATGCATAGCCATCTAAGATAGAATTATTGCTTTTAAATTTACATTGCCTAATTTTCCACCCGCGCGAATGCAGGTGAACTTTTAATTGTCCATATCTCAAAAACTATTAGGTTTAGATATAGGACACTATAAACAAAACATATCAAGAAATATAAGTAGAATTTAAATTTAATGTTCGTTATAGGGTGTTCCATTAAAATTATTGAAATAATTTGAGTCTGAAAGTGAGATTTTGTAGTACTTCCGGTTATACCGGAAGTGAAATTGTTATACTTCTAGTAGATAGCAACCCTCAACTAAGCTTAAATAGTCATATTATATTTTTCCTACATTCATTTGTTTTCTGTCAACTTGATGGAATGGCCGATCAATGTGATATTTTCAATTGTCATTATCTCGAAATCTGGCAAAGATAGGTATAAGGTGTAATACATGTTTTATACTTAGAATTTTCCGTAGAATCTAAATTTTGAAAAATATACAGGGTATTCGATTTAAAATATCGAAGTTGACACGGCTTCCGGTTAAACCGGAAATGACAATAAAGTGTTTACATGGCCAAAATATGCACCTCAAGACAAGACACGACTTCTTAAAATTTCAAATCGATGTATTATTTTATAAGATAATTACGGACTGGGTAGTAATCTCGTGGTCACCCGGTATATTATATTTGTAAATTTCAGTTGAGAAAAATTGAATTGTTCCTTGCATCACACGAGCCTTGTCGCCGTTGCATGCTTTTAGCATTGAACAAAACTCGTCCAATGCAAAGAACAATTCAGAGACATTTACAAGCGAGTTAATCTCGTTTACTACGTTATGTAGATTCGAGAATTGATCTGTTACGTTACTAGTAAGAGTGCCTACCTTGCTTTGATGCGTTTCGGTTTGAGCCTGCGGGGGGGGACGGCTCTCATAATTTCCCTGGGGGCGCTGTTGGGGTGGGCGCTTTTCCTGGGGCTGGGGTGGGGGTTGGTGTCTTGTTTTTATACCCCGGCCTTGGTTCAGACGACCTTGCCCCTGCCAGGCCGGCGTGGCGGGCAAGGGTGCAGGAACAAGCTTCTTAGGGGCAGGTTTCCTGTTAGTTGCATTTTGGAGCTGGTTTAATTTGAACACGTAAACCGGGCACTCTGGGTTTATTGCTCTGTGAGGGCCTCCACAGTTAGCACATTTGATGATCTCTGAGGTGCATGAGGTGATTTCATGCCCTTGGGCACATTCAGAGCATTTGAAATCACGCTTACAGTATGACATTGAATGTCCATGGCCCTGACAACGGCGGCATTGCATGATTGGTTTCGTGCTGCGTCGATTTTCCCAGGTGACCTTGATGTTCATCGAGGTCCTTATGTCGTGTTGCACTTTCCTAAGGGTAATGGATGCATCTAGGACAACTAGATAGAGGGGCACATACGTCTTCTTCATTTCAAAAACGTTTTTTGCATTATAATCGTACTCCTCTAGTAGTTGCCTTTTTATTTCGGCTATAGGGATGTCCCCGTCTAGTCCTCTAAGTACATATGCCCTAGTTTTCTGGTGTTTTTCACCGTAAGAGTGGTACTTCATGTTCTCGTTGTCACAATTACGCTTGAAGATCTGCCAATCTTTGTCGCTTTCTAAGTAGATTATAGTACTGTTTTTCGCGTACTTAATTGAGAATTTTGAGATATGCATCCTTTGCATATCTTCTTGCAGTTTACGGTGGCTATTGATTTTGCCCTGTAAGACAATAGGGGGTGGCGGACCGGGTTTGACTTTAATTGGGACTTGTGCCTTCTTTTTTAGTCTTGCACTCGTCCTGCTGGCAGTCTTTTTTGTCGCGTCCTGGTTTGACACGGTGCTGCTGTCATCTTCAAGGTCGGATAGGGCCTCGTATCTATTACTAGTGGATACAGAGGGCCCTCCGAAGTCTAGGTTGACTATCTTAATGTTCTTCTTCAACCCTATTGTCTTATAGGGTGTTTTGAAGGGTTCAGTCTCATTATTATGTATCAGGCTCGCAGAATTATCTGCGGATTTATCGCTTGCGATTGTAGCTTCGAGAGGGCTATTTGCCGGTCTCTTTCTGCATTCCTCATTTATGATTTCCATGTCAGACGAATCCTCCTTTTTACTCTTTTTGACATGGGTCCTGCCAGTGTCGATTTTCGATTTTATGTCCTTTTTTAATACAGAGGACGATGGCTTGAGTTGGTGTTGGGCTTTGAGATGGTCAATTGCTTTATTAAGGTGCGGGATTAAGATCGCAGTGCTTTTACCAGTTATGCTGGAAAGTTCTTGGTAACTTTTAGCACATTCGGTGCAATTTTCGGTGTTTTTCGAAAGCTTTGAATGAATGTAGCGGGTTTTGTCAATTACCCTGTCATTGGGTACAGTCGAGCGGCTGTCTTCAGACTTTAAGGATGAGCAATCGTCATCCTGGTCCATTTTATGCTCTAAAAAGACCGGGGGTCCGTCCCCGGCGACTAGAAAATAGCTAATATTTAGCTCACTAGGGCCTTTACTGGTAACTATTAGCGTTAGAAGCAAGCCAGACAATAAAGCAATTAAGCAGGGAATCGTAAATCAAAAAGATTAAAAATCCGCAGTGCACTTTCCTGGGTACACAGTCCAGTCCGATCAGGTACGCGACCAAAATCGGAGTCGTCCTGTCAGAATACTTTACTGCTTTTTTACTATATGTTAATGGCAACTGATCGGTATAAACAATTAATTCTTAAATCATGTATCACTATAAAGGAGGCGGTGGTAATTAACTTTATAATTAACCACTTTAATTAGTGGATCAAAATAGGTTGGTGTTTAAACTTCTTTATTATTTAATTTAATTTCTTTCCTTACTGAATTTAATCAACTTTATCTCAACTAACTGCTTTTCGTTCACACAAAATACCTTGTTACTTTGCTTCTGCAAAGATTTGATTCGAATCTCGAGTACAGGAACAGATTTGTCTAACTACAATTCTCCAACCGCCATTTTACCTTCTTCTACCTTCAACAGGAAAGACGCTACGAGTTGCATTGTCTCGAGAAAATGCGTTAAAACGCTCAGAGTCCTTAATTCCGTGTTGAAAAACGGGCACACAGAGTGCAGCAGATACTTTCTAAATATCTGTGCAAATAAATGTGAAAATTACTAAATATCTTGGCGCCAAACAGGGCTACGACTGGGTAGATGTTCTTGGTGCCAAATTTAAGCAGAGCGATAACTGGACAGTTGTTTCACAGGTGAGTGTTTGTAAGGCACTTTATTACTTCTTTCTTCGACTAACTAAACTTAAATTTTGAAAAAACTAACTAAACATCTTGGCGTCAAACAGGGCAGCGACAAAGGCTGATGTTTTTGGCGTCAAACTCAAGCAGACCGATGCGCTAGATTGATGTTTCACGGTTTTGCCAGGCACTGAAATCTAATTTTTCCTACCGGAGCGAGCGCGGATACCTTTGAGTTGGTAGAAACATGTTCTTTCTTTATTTGACATATTTTTGTTTACATAACATTGACGGAGACAAAGATATTGTCACATATACGCTCCTACCGCTTGTTGCCTATGGAACTGACCTCGTTGCAGTAGTTGCGCTGTGCTTTTTCAGAAGACGGAGCTCAGATATAGGTAGTTGGGAGAGATTAATAGAAACACTCGGTGTAAAAAAGGCTTGGTTTATTAATTTCAGGTTGAGTATAGAAGGTTGTAAGTATTGCCAAAATATTCGGGAATGCATATCTCGTGTAAGTCCCCTGGGATATTCCTCGCGAAAATGTTAACCACGAACAGCAGCGAGAGAGAGGGAGAGCTAGCCTGAAGGGCTGTTACAATTAGACTGACGGACGGATAGATTATTTGATCTGGCTGAATATTTAGTTACGTAGTTTACATTTTATTTGTAGTTAATTTAAACAGAACTTTGCCTTATGGCGTTATTAATTTTCACTGATTCACTTTTAAGGCGTGCCTGATCAGATTGGCTTTTCCCTTTCGGTAGTTCGCACTCATAGGTCTTTTTTAAACGTGCCTGATCAGAGTGGCTTTTCCCTT
The DNA here is from genome assembly GCA_016904865.1 of Pissodes strobi. Lineage (NCBI taxonomy): Eukaryota > Metazoa > Arthropoda > Insecta > Coleoptera > Curculionidae > Pissodes > Pissodes strobi. The sequence continues at coordinate 13,285 of JAEQML010076475.1, forward strand.
TCGGTAGTTCGCACTGATAGGTCTTTTTTAAACGTGCCTGATCAGAGTGGCTTTTCCCTTTCG
>JAEQML010076476.1:0-13347 GCA_016904865.1 Pissodes strobi
CTGGTGTAGAGTCAATGTCTTGACAAAACAGTAGTCCTATTTCACTATCCTCAAGTTGATCTTTCCTTAGTTGCTCTGTGGTCCACTGCTGATCAACTTTAAACTTGGTTTGCCTAATGGGAGTGATTCTTTCTCGTTGGTCTATTCTTTGGCAATTTTTATAATTATCCTCGCATGACCTGGACACCGTCTATAGATATTCTAATAAGTCCGCTCACTCGAGCGTGCCGCGGAAAATTTCCCTCCTGCCTGCGCCAATCCCTCACCCATCGGCATTGACATTGACGTGTGTCAATGTCACGGCTTAGCCGTGACTCAGTTTTCGCAAGTACTTCCGCGATCGGACGGTGTGAATTTATTTTTGCGGAATAGTTTTCGCACGATTTACGCTATACGCTATTTAAAAAATATATATGGTTAAGATGGCTAAGGGTAGTTTTTCTTATTGTACTGTTGATGACTATTATGTAACTACACGTGATCTCTCCTTCTTTCTCTCTTATGGAATTGGTAAAGAATTATTCAATTTTTATGAGACGAAGTGAATGAAAACCGAAAGTTGATTGGATGACTAACCCAAACCAACAAAATCTATTAAAATTGATTATAACGTATCGGAACCGGTTCAATGTATCAAATAAGATGAGACTAAGTGATTCGACGACTAACCCAAACTAACCGAATCTATTAAAATTGATTATAACCTAGCAGAACCGGTTGAATTCACTAAAATAAGTTGAGACAAAGTGAAACTAACTGAAAGTTGATTCGGGGACTAACCCAAATTAACCAAATCTATTAAAATTGATTATAACGTATCGGAACCGGTTCAAGTGTCTAAAATAAATTGAGACTAAGTGAAATTAACCGAAAGTTGATTCGACGACTAACCCAATCTAACCAAATCTATAAAAATTGATTATAACCTATCGGAACTGGTTGATATGACTAAAATGAGTTGAGACAAAGTGAAACTAACTGAAAACTAATTCGGCGACTAACCCAAACTAACCAAATCTATTAAAATTGGTTATAGCATATCGGATCCTGATCAAATGACTAAATATAAGTCGAGACAAAGTGAACCTAACCGAAAGTTGATTCGACGACTAACCCAATCTAACCAAATCTATTAAAATTTATTGTAACCTACCGGAACCTGTTGAAATGACTAAAATAAGTTAAGACAATGTGAAACTATCTGAAAGTTGATTAGACCACTAACCCAATCTAACCAAATCTATAAAAATTGATTATAACCTATCGGAACCGGTTGATATGACTAAAATGAGTTGAGACAAAGTGAAACTAACTGAAAGCTGATTCGGCGACTAACCCAAACTAACCAAATCTATTAAAATTAGTTACAGCATATCGGATCCTGATCAAATGACTAAAATAAATCGAGACAAAGTGAACATAACCGAAAGGTGATTCGACGACTAACCCAATCTAACCAAATCTATTAAAATTGATTGTAACCTACCGGAACCGGTTGAAATTACTAAAATAAGTTGAGACAAAGTAAAACTATCTGAAAGTTGATTAGACGACTACCCAAAACTAACCAAATGCATTAAAATTTATTATAACATATCGGAACTGGTTCAAATGTCTCAAGTGAGTTGAGACTAACCGGAAGTTGATTTGATGAACTGGTTGAATTCACTAAAATAAGTCGAGACAAAGTGAAACTAACTGAAAGTTGATTCGGCGACTAATCCAAACTAACCAAATCTATTAAAATTGATTAAAACGTATCAGAACCGGTTCAAATGTCTAAAACAAGTTGAGACTAAGTGAAATTAACCGAAAGTTGATTCGACGACTAACCCAATCTAACCAAATCTATTAAAATTGATTATAACCTATCGAAACCGGTTGATATGACTAAAATGAGTTGAAACACAGTGAAACAAACTGAAAGTTGATTCGGCGACTAACTCAAACTAACCAAATCTATTAAAATTGGTTATAGCATATCGGATCCTGATCAAATGACTAAAATAAGTCGAAACAAAGTGAACCTAACCGAAAGTTGATTCGATGATTAACCCAATCTAACCAAATCTATTAAAATTGATTGTAACCTACCGGAACCGGTTGAAATTACTACTAAGTTCAGACAAAGTGAAACTATCTGAAAGTTGTTTAGACGACTAACCAAAACTAACCAAATGTATTAAAATTTATTATAACATATCGGAACTGGTTCAAATGTCTCAAGTGAGTTGAGACTAACCGGAAGTTGATTTGATGAACCGGTTGAATTCACTAAAATAAGTCGAGATAAAGTGAAACTAACTGAAAGTTGATTCGGCGACTAACCCATACTACCCAAATCTATTAAAATTGGTTATAGCATATCGGAACCTGATCAAAAGACTAAAATAAGTTGACTAAGTGAAGCTAACATAAAGTTGATTAGACGATTAACCAAAACTAAACAAACGTATCGAAACCGGCTCATATAAATAAAATGAGTTGAAACTTGAGAAGTATTTACTTCTAGCACGTGTCCTTTGCTACTCGCTACGCGCGCGTCAGTATCCCATATTATGCAAACATAATCGAAACTAACTTTAATGAATCAAACAAGCGCATTGAGACGGGGGCGCTGCACGCTTGACCAACCCTGCCTAACACTAAACTAAAATTAACCCCAACTAACAAATATACCCAAAAAAATTAAAATAAAACTTGTCACCGATGGGAATCGAACCCGGGCCGTAGTATCACTAGCACAAAAGCTGATCCCGAAACGCAACTGCGCATGATTGCAAATAGTTATACCGCAGACGCTAGACGCTTGTATAGAAACGCAAGGAATATAAGGAAACAAAATACCTATAGTCAGCAAGAGAAATAATCATGCTCCTCAAATCCCCTTTTCGACCTTTAATATAGAGCAATGAATAATATCAATTCTTTTCAGCTTAATATCACTATCGCTTTGCCTCGCTTTAATAAGTTATATAAAATAATAATTTCAGGAATAATAGATATTATATAGATATATATTTTAAATGCAGCACAACACAACTATTGACTAACATAAAATTGTCAAACTGAGAAATGTACCATTTTAATTTAAAACCATATAGAATAATTAAAGAATTAATCTGACAACATAGCATTGTCTACAAACCTTTCATGCGCCGTCTGCGTTATTTCAATAAAAACAAAACAATACATTGAAAGTCAGCAGAGAAAAGTAGTAGCAATTACAGCAGATTTGTACACAAGTTTTTAATGACTTTTTCTTAAAAAAAAGTCACGAGTAGCACAGTATACGTGATAGAAGTGACTACTTCGTTAGCGAGTCTCAACTTATTTTACTTTTTTGAGCCGGTTCCGGTACATTATAATCAATTTTAATGCATTTGGTTAGTTCTGGTTAGTCGTCTAATCAAATTTCATTTAGTTTCACTTAGTCACAACTTATTTTAGTCATTTGAGTCGGTTCCGATAAGTTATAATCAACTTTAATAGATTTGGTTAGTTGTCTAATCAACTTTAGGTTAATTTCACTTAGTCTCAACTTATTTGAGTCATTTGAGTCGGTTCCGATACGTTATAATCAATTTTAATAGATTTGGTTAGTTTGGGTTAGTCTCAACTTATTTTAGTCATTTGATGCGGTTCCGATACGCTATAACCAATTTTAATAGATTTGGTTACTTTGGGTTAGTCGCCGAATCAACTTTCAGTTAGTTTCACTTTGTCTCAACTTATTCTAGTCATTTGAGTCGGTTCCGATCGTCATAATCAATTTTAGTAGCTTTGGTTATTTTGGGTTAGTCGTCGAATCAACTTCCGGTTACTTTCACTTAATCTCAACTTATTTTAGACATCTGAACCGGTTCCGATACGATATAATCAATTTTAATACATTTGGTTAGATGGTTAGTTTTAGTTAGTCGTGTAATGAACTTTCGGTTAGTTTCACTTAGTCTCAACTTATTTTACTCATTTGAGTCGGTTCCGATACGTTATAATCAATTTTAATAGATTTGGTTAGTTTGGGTTAGTCGTCGAATCAACTTTCGGTTAGTTTCACTTAATCTTACTTATTTTAATCATTTGAACCGGTTCCGATATATTATAATCTAAGATTTGGTTAGTTTGGGTGAGTCGCCGAATCAGCTTTCGGTTAGTTTCACTTAGTCTCAACTCGTTTTAGTCATTTGAAGCAGTTCCGATGCGTTATAATCAATTTTAATAGATTTGGGTTAGTCGTCCAATCAACTTTCGGTTAGTTTCACTTCGTCTCATAAAAATTGATTAATTCTTTACCGATTCCATGAAATAGAAAGAGGAAGAGAGAGAGTCATATGCTTTATCTCCCTTGCGAGACGAAAATTCCAAATCGTGTCGTTACATGCATGGCTTTGAAAAACCACTTTCATGAATCCAAAGAATATCAAAATAGCGTAAAATTTGTGGATTTCTGATATTTACCTTACCAAAGTTGAGTTATATATGAGTATAAGTGAGTTTGATCGCTGTTTTAACCACTAATTAAGAATAAAAAAAACCCTAGATGGAAAACACTTTTAATGCTTGGATTAAGTTATGGGTGTGGCACAGGTTATTTGTTGTTTTCATTTTTTTTTAAAGACGACATCCACTGTGACAACGCATTTTTGTCATATTAACAACAGAATGTAATAAAATATTGATACCTTTCGACAGCCGAAAATATCAGGTTAAAATTATTCCATTGTCGCTATTTTCCTGTTATATTTTGTAACTTGTGTTCGTAATTAAACAATACAAGTTGTACCTATTGGTATTTTTATCCATATCGTAGATAATATTTCTTTATTATTTACTTATTTATTATAATACTAAGTAACTATTACAAAGTAGTATCATTAATGAGCTATAAATGAGACAGATAATGTCAATAGTTGTTCATAACAAATAAATAATCCAAACATTAATACGTAATCATATTCATATCATTTATTCCTAATAGAACGCTCCCCGTATAAAAATAATCGAGCGGCAGTTCATATTGATCGTACACCGTAGCTGCACCCATTCGTTTACTGTAGTGGCCGTGTGTGTTCAAGGTCAACGGCAGTATTTTCCACGGCATGCTGGAGTGAGCGGACTTATTAGAATATCTATAGACGGTGACCTGGATAAAGCATCTGTATTATTATACCATCTTCCTTCCCTGTGCTTAGCCTTAAAGTTATATTCTTTAACCCTTCCTGACTTGACTTTGAACTGCTAGCGTCTGGATGGAGATGTAGACCGTAGTTGTACTCGACAGTCTCTCTTGAAATGCCCAGTCCTGCTCCATATATAGCAGTGATTTGAAACATTTCGGTTACGTGGCCCATCTTCTAGTGGCTCCCGGAATCTTTGTACTTGAGAGTCTCTTTTGAAATGCCCAGTCCTGATTTGAAACATTTCGGTTACGTGGCCTATCTTCTAGTGGCCTCCGGAATATTTGTACTTGACAGTCCCTTTTGAAATGTCCAGTCCTGCCACATCTATAGCACTGATTTATAGCATTTCGGCTACATGTCTAACTTCTAGTGGCTCTCGGAGTCTCTGTGCTCGACAGTCCCTTTTGAAATGTCCAGTCGTGCCACATATGTAGCACTGAATTATATCATTTCGGTTGTATGGTCTAACTTCTAGTGGCTCCCAGAATCTCCCCGTGGCCTGATGAACTTCGGTTAATTTCTGCAAAATACCGTCCATCTCAATTAGTTCACAACTGTTCGCCAGCTTTTCTTCCCGAAATATTGGACAGCAAGTTCCTCCTGAAATTCCTCTGTTGCTCCCGGGTAGGCCAATTGAATAGACGTCTAACGTCTGCCTCATACTCTTGCAGGTTTTCACCAGGCTATGATGTCGGGACTTTACTTGGGCCTGATACAGTTGTCTTCTGTGTTGGTCCCAAAATCGTATCTCCAGGGCAGCTACAAGTATGTCATATTTCGCCTGTTGGCTGATGGGAATGGTCTGCAGTAGTTCCGGGGCAGATCCACGAAGCCCTACCACTAGTGATGTAGCCATTTCTTCGTTATTTCAACCGTTGGAAACAGCAGCGGCTTCAAATTGCCTTTTGTACATTGTTCACGATGTTTGACCGTCATACGTTGGAGGTTTGATGTTTTGTCCTGAGGCGAATGCCCTCTCGGTGGGTACTTGATGTTTTAGTCTGGTAACTTCTGCTTGTAGATTTTTCATTTCTTTCTGTACGTCTCCTACTTTTTTTATACATTTCCAACTTTGACCGTTATACGTTGGAGGTTTGATATTCTGTCCTGTCGCGAATACTCTCTCGGTGGGTCCTTGATTTTTTAGTCTTGTAACTTTTGCTTGTAAATTCTTCATTTCTTTCTGACGTCTCCGGCTTCTTTTTGTACAGTTCCAACTTCTTTTTGTATATTGTTTACTTCTTTTTCAAATTTCTCATTTTGCCTGTCCAATATTTTTTGCAATGTTCCTTGCTCGCCTACAATTGCATCCAGCATCCATTTCTGAAGCTGGTCCTGTTCTGCTTGCCTTCTACGTTCATCCTCTTCCCGTTCCGTTTGCTTTTTATCTTCTTGATCTTGAAACATTTTCTGAAACCGGTCCTGTTCTATTTGCGTGTTGTCTTCTTGGTCTTGTAAAATTTTCTGAAGCCGGTCCTGTTCTGCTTGCCTTTATACGTTCATCCTCTTCCCGATCCGCGTGCCTTCTACGTTCATCCTCTTCCCGATCCGCTTGTTTTCGATGTGTAAGAGGGTAAATCTCAGCAAATGGGATGGAATGTGTAAATCGATGTGACATTATATCCCGTGCGCATTGAGGAGCAAGCTCCGCGATTGCAACGAGTCAAATGGCGCTTCTAAAAAGCTTGCCGCTAGGGCGGTATTCTATTTTCATTATATTTATATTCGCAGTGTATTTGGATCCATAGCACAGCTTATTTTTAATAGACGGTTGATAAAAAAAGCATATTTTAAATTAAACGAACTGTTAAAAGTATTATTCAGATGACCAACCCAAAACAATATTGTCATGACCCTCTTCTAAAACTTGCAAAATTTGGTTATTGACTTTCCCAAATCAAAGGATGCCGCCCTAAGATGACTAGCTGGTAGCATAAACCTAACTACTCCGAATAGACGCTCAGTTAAACGGTATAAAAACGTATTGTATTTGGACTCTCGCTTGCCCAAGCGAGCGTCCAAAGCTCGATTTCGGCTCGCTTACTTTTGCTACTCGGTATGAGATGGCGCGCACTTCGACGGTAAAATCATGCATCATTGCCGGTTGTCTTAAAACAAATGTGAGTTTGGGGAATATTTATGATTTAATGCGTTTCATCATAAACCTAACTATGGTTGGGTTTATGGTATTATAACGAAAACGTTTGAATTAGAAAATAAAATATATCTCTTTTACGTATGTAATAATTATTATGAACATATGAAACATTAATTATTTAAATACAAAACCGCTTTTTAAAAGACGTAGGTATAATAATACGTCTGTAAGTAGGTAGGTACCCATTAAATTAATTTAGGCGAAATAAAATGGGACTATTTAGTAAATTATTATGAAAATCTAACGATAGAAAATATCAAATACATCTTTACAATTTATGTATGAAGTAGGATATACATCAATATGTAATAGTTGGTTGACACGAAATTGAATTGTAAGTATGTAGGTAAGTATAATAATTCAATTATTAAAAAAAAAACCACTAAATAGACAAAAATGTATGACTTTTGCCTTATCGTCGTCAACATCTCTATCAGATCTTCATTTATTCTTTCGTTGAATCCTAACTAAAGAAAAATTTTAATAATTCCGCATTTCAAGCGAAAAATTATATATTTTTACCTGAATTATTATGGAAGTATAAATTATTCCCTGCATGTCTCTAAAAAATCATACGTTTTTTTTTTAATTGGATTTTTAAGGTGGACTAAAAAATAAGCAATTTTTTAAATTCCGCATTTCAAGAGGAAAATTTTATATTTTTTACTTATTGAGGCATTACAGATTACTCGTTAAATTCTCAGAATATGTAAAACAAAGTGTAGGTATGAGTCCTGAGGTAAGCGGCGCATTGTAACAAGAGCGAAAACCCTGAAGTAAGAAAAAACATAATTGGTCTAAAAAAAAGAAAATAAACATTAAATTAAATCACACTCATCAATTTATTACATTTTACAATTAATATAATAAAAGAGCTTGTCCTGGGATTTAGCTGTGTTAATTTATTTTATGAAATACATAAACAAGATTGTTAGAATTACTTAGAAAAAACAAGTTTGTCAGATTTTTGACATCTGTCATGTTTTTCAAGATACACTTGTTTTTTTTTTATTTTGGCCAATTAATTTATTAAATGACTAAAGATTTTTAAACGACAACTTAACATTTGGTTGCCTTGGTTAAATTTTTATTGATGTCTTAGTCTTATAATCACTACACCATTTTGTGTAGGAATTTATTACAGCAAAAAAAATATTTGTTGTTTTCCGAAACTTTGTGATATTCATACTTTTGCAAAACAACGAAGAATTTTCTTCTTCTGGTGTAATAAATTTCTACACAGAATTATTATTTTTTAGTTAAGTGCGTATTGGTGAACTTATTTCATGAAAAAAAGTCCGTATAAACATGGGTCTGGAAATGCATTGTTTTTTAGATACTGGGTGTTAAATTTTGTTATTAATATCTCCGCCCTGACCTATTACTCAGATATTTTTAGCCTTTTTTGGACTCTAATTTAAGACAAACGATGGCAAATTTTCTTAAAATATTTTGTGGAATTTGAAAGAAAAAAAATAAAAACAACTTGCTTATTGCAACAGCCAGGAACATATAATAAAAAGGAATTTATTTTTTTTTTCTCGAAAGCGAGGTCAGATAGGAACAAAATTATAGCAGCAAAAAAGTTGTATTTTTAGTTGCTTCATTTAATAAAAATTACAAAAAAAGTTAGTGGCGTACATTTCTCGAACAAAAATAATTGGAAAGATGCCCCCCGGGGCATAATAAATTTAATAATTTTATTCTAGTTATGGCTAAAATAAACTTTTATCACCAAAAATAGACCTGCCAAATTTCAAGAGTCCTTTTAAAAATATTTATAATCTTTATAAAAAGCCGTTTTTTTAACACCCCATGTTTAGATGAGCTTTCTTTCATGAAATTACTTTAGGAATGCGCCCTTAAATTTAATAAGTTGAAAGTGAAAGCTGTGTGCATGTACGAAATATACTAAATGAAACACTCTTTGTATTCCATACATAAAATTTTAATCTCCAAAAGGACCTCTAGATTAGCGTAACAGAGCGCTTTCGGCCGGTGCCATCATCAGTGTTACCTGGAAAGTGAGTAAAAGAAACACCCAGTAGTGCAGAACAGTGAATGCTGTCGAATTTTGGGTTAAGAAATTAAAATTTGCAGTCGACATTATGGCATGAATAAAATTGTATTTTGAGTTTTAAATTTGAATTTTGAATTCTGAATTTGTTAAGATATAACAGATGTTAATTAAAAATTGTAAATTAAGCCTGATGAGTTTTTGTGTGATTTTTTTTTGTTATTCAATTTTTAGTTGCTCGTCATTATCGTTTTCACAATTTGCCTAGCGAGCTTTTAGAAAACTCGTTACAAATTGGATCGAATAGCATTTTCGAAACATATCTACACTGGGATTTATATTCCATCAACCATGTTACCTAATAGTCGAAAAGAAATTTTCCAAGAAGTCCTGATTTAATCTGTTAGTTAAAAGAAAAACCGATTTTATTTTGGATTTCTCCGATTCAAATAAGGCATGTATTGCATTGATGGTTTGAATCATACCATCAAAACAAGACGGCCTTTCCGCCTTCGAGTGTTTTAATTTTGAAAAATATCTAAGCCTTTTTTAAAAGTTTGGAATATTATGGTATTTTTGTCTGACAAAGCACAACCGTAAGGATTTTTTGAATAGACCCGTTTACTATTAAAAGAATCAAATAAATGATTCATCTTCCAAAAAATTAGCAGTATAAATTCCATCCGCATGGATTTGCCCGTTTTTGACACATGTTTTTACCGCTGCGGCAACAGTATGGGACAGAACCTGTAAGGCTAATTTAAAGGACATTTCGAAACCATTTGGGTTAATATGTTTCTGAGAAAGCTTTGGCATGGCTCGTGCCGTATTCGAAGACTGATCTATTGCAAACACTCTTTTAATATGATCAAAACTTATAATGTTCTCGAACAAGGTAAAATTATTCTGTAGCAAGTTATACCGGATATTTTTGAATAAATGAGGTACATCAAATAACCCAAAAATGTTGTGTTTCTGATAAAGGAAAAATGGCGTTTCAGCACTTATTCCTAACAAACTAAAAGCTTTTCTATTGTTTGAATCCTGATCACAAACGATTGCCTTTGGAAGAAATACAACAGCATTTAAATTATCGAGGGCGTACAAAATTGAAGATTTCAATTTTTCGCCTTTTACCGAGGTCCCGGAAACAAAATATGCCAAAGGCAATTTCCATTTGTGATACATGCAGGCCTCGAATAGAAAAAACTAAAACTTGTTTAGAATGTTTCGGAAGACGTCCTAAAGGACCAAGATCCTCGGAACCCTCAATAATATCTATTTTGTGGAATATTCCTAATCTTTTTTAATCGACATTTCGGCAAAAGCCAAAATACATTCCCGTTCTTCACTAGACATGGTAGAATATTTTTTTGAAGGTGATTTAAGACAGTTTTGTCGATTCCCGTTTTAAAGATGCATTCTCCAATCCAACCTCCTATACTAGAAACACTGGGGAGAATTAATCCTTGCCGCTTTAAAAAGCGGTCAGCTGAGGGAGATTTATAATAAAGGAAATCTTTCTCCCGCGCCTTTTACCGCGCAACTGTATCCCCACAAAACTTTTTGCTGCAAGTGACAAACAAGCCATTACGGTAATGAGCAATGAGGGGACATTGACCTTTTGTCTTTTAATTTTTGTGTTCAATCTGATATTTTTTTGTCTTAATTCTGCAAGCTTGCCGCATTTAATTTGCCTTTTCATAAATTTTTTTTTTGGCTTATCAGTGGTATTTATTTTTTGACCTGGTCTTTTAAATCGTTTTGGCGTAGAAGGTGCGGAGGAGTTTAATTGATTGCAGTTTTAAAAATCCGTTTCCAAAAAATGCCTTTCGCATACATAATTGCGGTAGATTTCTTCCTTTGGTAAACCAAGTAAATATAAAGTTATTTATACAGGGTGGTTCCTTAATGACACGCTAATATTTAAGGAGGTGAATCTTGGACCCATTTTAAGAAAAAACTTCATATGAACATATGCCCTAAACGTCTTAACTTTTGAGATATATAATTAATTACTAGACACTTCTGGATTTCTCCTGCGTCGAATTGCTACTAAAAGTCGCAGGAGAAATCCAGAGTTATTTCATCAGTAGCCTGTGGAAGTTTTCATCAGTATCCTGTGGAAGTTTGCTGGCAAAACTTTTATTAGACAAGCAGTGGTACGCCACTGACTTTTCTTAAAATAAAAAATATATATATTTTTGAAATGCTTATTTCTTAAGGAAAAGATGTGATCACTTGATTTTTTTTTAGTCCGACACGCCGTTTTCACCTAAAAAAATAAAATCTAATTCTCTACATTGTGATATTGTCATTAACGTAATTGTTATGATCATGCAAAGAAACGATTATTGATTTTTTTTAAGCGAAAGCCTTGCATCGGACTTAAAAACACCAACTGATCAAATTTGTTTAGAAATGTATGCGGATTTCAAAAATAATTTTTATTTTAAGATAAAGGTGCGTACTACTTTTTTCTTCAAAAATATTCAATGCAAAACTGGTACGGACGCCACTGGAAAAAAAACTGTCTGTACAACAGAAAATACATCTTGATGCCTAAAAGATGTGTACCCAATTTCATAAAGATATCTACGATAGTATCGCACTTATTATATAAAAAAATGTTTTTTTTAAACTTTACCTCTCTTTGTATCTAAAAGTTAAGTTGTTTAGGGCATACATTCATAAGAAGTTTTTTTCTTAAAATGTGTCCAAGAATCAACCTTTTAAATATTAGCATGTCATTAACGAACACCCTGTATAGTAATGGGCAGTGGCGGCTCGTAGGTATACAGTGCGAGTCTCTAACTTTGGAATAAATTGAGTAAAGGAGAGATATTTTTTTTCGATAACTAAACTATGCTAGCACACGTCGATTACTATGTGCCGAACTGAAATTTTATTATGCCCTTTAAACTTTAAATAAAGAGGGCTTTCATTTAAAAAATTGTCGATGACGTCATATCTCAAATTTGAGACACCCGTATGAAACGGCCCGAGGTATTATGTCCACTATTATAGGTTTCGATAAAGTTCTTGATTAATCCCCAGTTTTATTCCTTCAGATTAACGTCAAGGTTCATTGAAAGTTTTATTCTTACCACTATTTAAAGCCAATTTTTTGCAAAGTTCGTCGTTCTTTAGGGGAATTCGAAATAATTTAATCCCGTGATTTCTTCGATTATTATTGCAGTTATAAAAACAACAGACATGTTGAAAACAATAATAATATCAAAATATTATAGTCAAAAATAGGAGAATAATTAATGTCGTATGAATTGTGAGAGCTCCGCAAACACTTGTTCCTACCATAAGGTAAGCGCGCATTTGCTCGCATCGGACGCAATGGACGCATCGGACGAATCGCAATATTTTTGTCATCATCGCACATTATATTCGGATTTGCTTCCCGTATTTTCATTTCGTGCAATCGTCGAAGCGGGCTGGTACGAAACTTCTAACTTTTGCGTTTGTTTTTGAAATTTAAAATGAGTAGTTCTGAAGAAGAAATATTTGCGATTGCATGGGCATTTGAACATGAAGAACAAATGGCGGAGAAAAGGAAAAAACGAATTTGGGTCCATAGTATAACTATCAAGAGAAAACTCTATGGAGAATTTCATACCCTGTTTGGTAAGAGATGAAGCAAAATTTTTCCAATATTTTCGGATGACTCATGAAAAATTCTCTGATCTTTTAAATATTACGTCCAACTATAGAAAAGCAAAATATTACTTTTCGGAAATCAATCGGTTATTTTAATTCACCCGTAGGTAATGTAGAGTGGCAAATCAACAGAGTTCGACAAGGAAGAATATTTAATACTGAACTGTAATAATTTTATTTTAAAAATAAATAACTATACGATTAATAGAACAATAACATTTATTCATTTTTATATACATTTATATAAAAAAAAAAACATTTTTAAAAACAAGCCTTTATTAAACAATACACTAAAACGATAAAAATTTATTAAAAAA
>JAEQML010076477.1:0-13346 GCA_016904865.1 Pissodes strobi
TAAGGAAACGCTTCTAAGAGGTCTACTAGAACCCAATCTTTGGCCAGGTAATGCAGTCAAGGAGTTTCGTCCCCGACGGCCCTTTCCGGCAAATTTTCAACCAAACCGAACAGGAGAGCATCATCATTAGATCATATATCTATCGTTTACCAGAATGTCCGTGGTCTTAAAACAAAACTTAATAACTTCCTTTGTGCTGCCCAGACTGAAGAATATTCTCCTGATATAAATGATGCAGAGTTTCTAGGTTCAGACTACATTGTCTACAGAACTGACAGAGGCCCTAACAACAGTATTAAAAGTCGTGGCGGTGGCGTTCTTTTGGCCATCAAGTCCAGCCTGAAGTCCTGCTGCCTTTCTATTGGCTGTCCCTCTGTGAAACATGGGTTTCGGTGACAATCGGATATTCGGTTTACTGCATCGGCTGTGTATACAGGGTGAGTTTTTTAAAGTGTTACAATGCTATACCGGGAAAACGATTTGGAAAATTTTCATGAAATTTTGATGACGTCATAGTGATGTAGGCGGACATATTTTACCATATTTTATACATTTTTCCCCTTTCTTGATTTTGAGGGGTGGGAGGTAACTTTGACATTTCAAATGGAATTTTTGTTTCCAAAATTCGAATCTACATAAAAACTACGTAAGTATGTGCATTTTATTTAAAATTGTTTCCATGTTTACGGAGCTATTATAAATTTATGATATTAGAATAAAAAAAAACACTTACAATTTAACCACAGTTTTTTCAACGTCTATTATGTTTGAGAAGATGTTCAAAATGCCTTCCTTGAACTTCTAAACACTTTCGCACTCTTCGCTTGAATGAATTTCGCATCCGTTCTAACATTTCAGGTGTCACTAATAAGCTGGCAGAAAATTGTTTCCATGTTTACGAAATTATGACGAACCAAAATTTGATTGAATTAGAAAAAAATCGTTTCCATAGAAATGCGATTTTTTACATGTCATTTAAGAATTTTGACGTTGTAGGTATTAATAATTTATGTTTATTGCTTAAAACATGGAAGCGAATTTTAATGTTCCAGTGGATATGTTGTTAATTTTGGGAGAGTGCAGAAAAAATTACAGACAAGCTGCACTAGTGTGGGCAGAGAGGCTTGCTAATAACCCGAAGTCTCAGAGGGCCTTCAAAACGCTGGAAACCAGAAGTCGTACTACTGGCAATTTGAAGGCGAAACCACCAGTTCGAAGAAAAACCCAAACGAACGAAGACAGGGCAGTTGGTGTTTTAGGAGTGGTAGCTATTGACCCTAATGTAAATTCCAGGCGGCTTGCTTTCGATGCTAGAATGAGTAAAAAATCAGTTATGACCATATTGCACTTCTATAAGTTTCATCCATACCACATTACGCTTCACCAACAGCTGTACGGGCAAGACTTTGAATATCTCGTCACCTTTTGTCATTGGGTAACAAGACAAATGCAAGGAAATTACAGGTACTTGAAGAATATTATTTTTTCAGACGAAGCCAGTTTCCATAATTGTGGGCAGGTAACATTGAGCTATTTCTCATTAGCACAGGTTTAACTTTTAATTTTTGTATGGTTGCTTTTCTAAAGGTAAACAGGCACAATATGCACTATTGGGCACAGAAAAATCCACACTGGATGCGAACTCGACCAAATCAACATCCCTGGTCAGTTAATGTGTGGTGTGGCATTATTGGGGATAGAGTTATTGGTCCGCATTTTTTTGAAGGACATTTAAATGGAGAAATGTACACACATTTTTTAAGAAACCAATTACGCCAATTATTGAACCCGATGAACATAAATCTTGACACATGGTTTCAACAGGATGGGATATTTGAAAACAGGTGGATTGGTCGATCCGGTTCGATCAACTGGCCTGCTCGGTCCCCGGATTTAACACCCCTTGGTTTCTTCTTGTGGGGTTTTATAAAAGAAAAAGTAATGGCAACCGCACCTACAACTTTAGATGACATGAAACAACGAATCCGTTATGCCTGCTTATTAGTGACACCTGAAATGTTAAAACGGGTGCGAAATTCATTCAAGCGAAGAGTGCGAAAGTGTTTAGAAGTTCAAGGAAGGCATTTTGAACATCTTCTCAAACATAATAGACGTTGAAAAAACTGTGGCTAAGTTTTAGGTGTTTTTTTATTCTAATATCATACATTTCTAATTGCTCCGTAAACATAGAAGCAATTTTAAATAAAATGAACATACTTACGTAGTTTTTTATGTAGATTCGAATTTTGGAAACAAAAATACATCATTCCATTTGAAATGTCAAAGTTACCCCCCACCCCTCAAAATCAAGAAAGGGGAAAAATGTAAAAAATATGGTAAAATATGTCTCCCTATTTCACTATGACGTCATCAAAATTTCATGAAAATTTTCCAAACCGTTTTCCCGGTATAGCTTTGTAACACTTTAAAAAACTCACCCTGTATATCCCTCCTTCAATGGATATCTCTGTCTATGAAAATCACCTAAGCTCAGTAAATAGTGCGTGCGATGCATTTCAGCATGTGTTGGTCGTGGGAGATTATAACCTGTCTAATATTGCATGGTCTCTTAGTGTCGATTGCCTAGGTCTCTTACCTGGTAACATTAAATCACCAAGTGATATCTTGTTATGTGACACTACTACATTTTTGGGCTTATCCCAGTTCAACGATGTGATCAACGATCACAATACCATTCTGGATCTCTGTTTTGCTAATTTTGAACTAGAGTCAATTGTAAAGTGTGATGGGTTAGTAAATTGCGATCTCTATCACCCTGCATTGGAACTGTCCATATCCTGTAAGAGTTTAAAGTATTTGAGTTGTGGAAAGTACTCATACTATGACTTTAAACAAGCAAATTTTATTTGTATTGATAGTTTTCTTCAAACTTATAATTGGCTATTAATTTTAGACGATGATATCAATGTAATGCTAAATAATTTTTATACTGTACTCTATAACTGTTTTGAAATGTTTGTGCCTCTGAAGCAGTCTCAAATCAGTACTAGATTTCCGGTTTGGTTTACAAACAACCTTAAAAACCTTATATTTCAAAAGAAAATTGCTCACAAGAGATACAAGCAATCAAACAGCGTGACGGATTATAATACCTTTTGTCCATTACGCATACAATGTAAGTCTGTTACTAAGGATTATTATCGCCATTACATAACTAACGCTGAAAATGCTATAAACGATAACGCAAACTACTTCTGGCACTTTGTTCGGTCCAAATCCAACCAAGGAGCAGTTCCAAAGGAGATGCATCTTAACACTGATAACGCCGATAATGGTAATGATATCGCTAATCTCTTTGCACAATACTTCTCGTCAGTCTTCAACCCCGTAAATTTCTATAATGCCCATCACGTGGCCTCTCATAAATTTGAATCTATTTCCAGTATCAGTGCCACTAGTATTGAAAAAGCCTTAACTGAGCTTGACACAAATAAAGGAGCAGGAACGGATGCTGTTCCTAACAGGGTATTGAAATACTATTCGCACTCTCTCTACCTTCCCTTGTACTATATATTTTCTAAATATCATTAAACTCTGGAATCTTTCCCAAAATCTGGAAGTTATCTTATGTGTGCTCTATTCACAAATCGGGAAGTAGGAACGATGTTGGCAACTATCGGCTAATCACTATTCTTTCAGCAATGCCAAAACTCTTTGAACACTGTATTGAATCAGTACTAACTAACTAAAGTATTTCAACAAGTAATAGTCTGTCACCAGCATGGATTCAGCTCTGGCCGTTCAGTCGATACTAATCTATTCCCTTATACAATGGGTGTCGGGACCCACGCAATATACACAGACTTTAGCAAGGCTAAGGTAAATCACGCCATTCTACTTTCGAAGCTGTCCAGTTATGGAATTTCAGGAGTGCTGCTCTCATGGCTACGTTCTTACCTATCCGGCAGACAACAACAGATCAAAATCGATGGCTATTTATCTAAGCCCTTCATTGCTACTTTGGGAGTTCCCCAAGGTTCCCACTTGGGACCACTTTTATTTAACTTGTTTATCAACGACCTGGGTGGTTTGTTGAGCACAAATTATCTACTATTCGCCGACGACATGAAATTGTTTACACGAGTAACATCAGTCCAAGACATGATCTCTTTGCAGAATGATATTGACCAGGTTTTTAATTGGTACCAATTCAATGACATGCCACTCAACATTGAGAAGTGTTGCCTTATAAGGTTTAGTAAATCAAAGGCTTGTGCTTGTTGTTCCCCCATCAGTATGCCATAAATAACAATGCGTAAAAAAGAGGTGTTTATCGTGAAGGATTTGGGTGTGTACTTAGGCACTCATTTAACATTCTCAGAGCACTTCGAGAGGTTGACTAGCAGAGCTAACCGTATGTTGGGGCTTGTGAAGAGGACATGCAGGGACTTTAAAAACGTAACTGCTATTAATACGTTATATATCTCGTTGGTTAGATCTCTCTTAGAATGTTCTAATATGGATTAGGCGGCCTAACTGTCATCCTGAGGCAAATTGATTCCGTTCAAGGACTGGAGAGTGAAGTGAACACTTTTACCCAAAACATACAGCACGTCAGAGACACATTATGTCCGAAAGTCAGGAAGGGGCCGTTTACGGAATCTCTTCCTGACGATATCCTTCTCCTCATCAATCTCCGGAATCGAATTCGACGCAGGTGGCAAAGGAGCCGCGCTGTAATCGATCGGCTAAGGGTGAATGCACTAAATGCCCAAATTAAGGGGAATATTCGTACACACAGGGATGCGACTTGGATGGACTTCGTGAATGGGCTCGGCACGGGAGATGGCTCCCTGTGGAAACTCGCGAGACAGGTTCGCAGAAGCCCAACTGACATCCCCGCGATTCGCCATGGCGGCGAGGATGTATTGACCGATCAGGCCAAAGTTGAGGCCTTTGCGGAGTTCGTTGAGGGCGTACACAGAGACGCACCGGACACCGAGCCATTGCACGCCCATATCACGGAGTTCATAAGGCCGTTCTCGAGCAGCAAATTTCCGATTCCGCCCCCTGTAATGAATAAACTTCTTGTCACCCCGTCCGAGCTGCGCAAGGTTCTTAGCCATCTGCCCAAGAATAAGGCTCCGGGGCCTGATACCATCCCTTATATTCTCCTCAAAAACCTACCCAACAAAGCCCTTGTACATTTTATGCATATAGTGAACGCTCTGCTATGCTTGCAACATTTTCCTAGTTCGTGGAAGATCGTGCGGATAGTACTGTTTCCTAAACCCGGGAAAGACTTGAAGCTGACGAGCTCGTACCGCCCAATCTCTTTGATGAACACAATGAGCAAAGTTGCCGAAAAGCTCATACTGTCCAGATTCAATGAGGCCGCCCTGAGCCTCCGTATATTGCCGGACGAACAGTTCGGTTTTCGCGGTGGGCATGGCACTAACATGCTTGCCGCGAGAATCGTGCATGACATATATGAGGGGTTCAATGAAGGGCATTGCACCGCCTTATTGCTTCTGGACATTGAGAGGGCGTTTGAGCGAGTATGGCATAACGGCCTGTATTATAAACTTTTTGTAAAACACGGCTTTCCGCTGCATCTGGCAGCTTTGGTCGTGTCATACTTGGCCGGGCGCTCCTTTTCGGTACGCATCGGCAACTCAGACTCAACCTTGAGGCCGATTCAGGCCGGTGTCCCGCAGGGAACAGTGCTATCACCGCAGCTATTCAGCTATTACATAGCAGATCTTCCCTCCCATCCTCACTCATCCTTGGCAATATATGCCGACGATACCGCCCTCTATTCTAAAGCCCCCAGCGCGCAGGAGGCGGCAAACAATATTGCTGCCTATATGGCACTGATCAGTCAGTATCATACCGACTGGAAGATTAAGTTAAATGCAGCGAAAACCGAAATGGCCATTTTCACCCGAAAATACAAAAATACTGAAGCCCTTCCCATCCTGATAAATAACATCCCCATCCCTCCCAAATCCAAAGTAAAATACCTAGGAATCATGCTTGATAGGAGGCTGACGTTCATCGAACACGTCTCTTATATCAGGAATAAAAATTTCTTAATTTGCGATAGGCTAAGGCCCCTTATTAGGCATGGTTCCTTCCTGAGTCCTGCCAATAAAATAACTCTCTACCTGTCAATAACCAGACCCTTCCTCATGTATGGCGCACCGGTTTGGAGTTCTATCTCGGATCTTCAAATGCAAAAGCTGCAAGTCATCCAGAACCGGCATTTAAGGACTGCCTTTTCGGCGGGCTGGTATACTAGAACCGCAGATCTGCACGCGTAGTCCCACGTCGACTATGTCAGGGAATATGTGGATCAACTCGCGTGCAGATTCTTCGAGCACGGTATCCGCGGCTCGCCGAAGACCGCCAACATAGCCGACGCAAAACAACATTCTTTTACCTCGATCCTAGACCTCCTTGAATAATATCCCTAATTCCCAGAAATTCCCACCCTCACTCACCCCTAAAACCCACCCTGCTACTTTTCGGTCAAACGAAAGTAGCAGGAGCACAAAAGGTGCTCATCCCGCCCAATCGATACTATCCCAAAGTAAGCTCCACCCACTATGACCCAAAAAGCATGGTGGGCGGGGCTTGCTAAGGGACTTTTAAGCCGTATAAATATGACCCGGCTAGCAGTCCGACATCAGTCGTACCACTGCAGTCACGCCGTCTCTGCGCTCCTTGCTCCGGCAAGCGTAGCATGGCTACACTTCGTCAGGAATGCTTCTAACAACTGTTACATTTCACTCCTCATTAAAGCTATCATCGATACCTTTAAACACGTATGAATGTCAGAATGAATGAGAGTATGAAAGCGTGAGTGTAAAACCAGTGAATCGTGACATGGGGTTTTTCAAAGTGCTTTTTCCCCATATTTACCTTCCCTCATCCTCCTTCCCCATTGAAAACAAGCCACCTAGCTCTATTGCCATCTGTTTGTAATGTCTTACCGTAAATCACTTGAAGGGCATCGCCCAAGTAAGTCTGACGTCAACTATGCATTGCCACTTGCCTGTTGTAAATATAGACTGGGCAGTCAAACAGCCCTCTTTGCGCGCTTTATCTCTGTGTGAGGTACGTAGAAGCATCTATTGCAAAGGTGCGTACAGACTTGGCGAGACGAGCACGAGATGCGCCGCGAGCCAAGCCAAAATTTCAAGTGTGGACGGGGCTCGCGGTAGGCTCGCGACCGTCTCGTTCCGATCCATCGCCAGTCGGTTTTTCGACGAAACATCAAAGGATGCTTGAGGCTCATTGTGGACGGCTATAAGTGCACCGCGCTACGGGCCACGAGACGACTACGTATGGTTTGGCGCGTCTCGATCTATGGATCGCAGTAGGACTCGCGAGCGTTTCGTTTGGTCGCTCGTGGCTCTTGGCGCGCCTCGCGGCGCGTCTCGGGCTCGTCTCGCCAAGTCTGTACGCACCGTATATGCAGGCGTCCCGCCAGCAATGTATTGTGTAGTATTAGTTTATGTAAGATAGGTATAAGTGTCTAAAACGCTGTTTTAATGAACCAAATAAATGTTATTGATTGCTTACTATCAGGTACATATAAACAGACTGGAAAATATTCAGCTGAAATATTTCAAATTTGCCAGACACGTGCTTTATGAATCTGGAATCAATTTAACCATCGATTAGGTTAAAGCCTATTTGAACCACTCCACCCTTGCCCGTAGAAGAGAGTATTACGACGTCTGCTTTGCTTTCAAAATATTCAACAATGTTATCAAAAGTCCTGAATGTCTTAACACCTTCTGCGTTCATATACCAAGCTATCAGACGCGTGCCCATTCTTTTTTGCATATCCCTTACTGCAGAGCCAATTACTTACTACATAGTTCTGTGAACAGAATTTCAGCAAATGTTAATAAATATTACAGCAGGTTAAGCTTTTTTAGTACGTCAGAAGAAAAGTTTAAAATTATGGCTAAAAGGGTTATCTTAAATTAACTTAAGCTTAGTGTAGATTATGCTTTTTAAATTGTATCTTGTAAATGTTGAATGACGACAATAAACAAATAAATAAATAAATACTTAAATTTGACCGTCAATTGACGATATCATAGATATCTATCAACTTATATGAGACTTTTTGAAATGAACGCCTATTACACCTTTTTGCTTACCTACTGTATTGGCGGCCTGTTAATTTTCTGTTAACCGGATTCGCAGTACCAGTGTGTTACACCCAATTTTTATGAGAATAATTTGCCTAGCCACCATGAGCAATGACATGACCCCTTTTCCTCCACCTAGTCAGTAGCTGCATTCCATTTTTATGTACTGAAATGTAACGTTAGTTATAATGAAATCAGTGTAAGCCAAACCGCTTTCCGTTTTAAAATACTAATTGAGATTTCGAATTTAAGGGAGCACACAATTTAAAGGGAGCATTTTTATATTAAATCAGTGGTTGGCCCAAATATATTCGGGTAGCATTCTGTTACAACCTAGTTATTTAAACGTTCGCAAGAGAATAAGATGTGACATAATAAGAAGAAAACTAATTAGCATATTATTACCACAATGCGGCTGTGATTCACTTTTTATCTGACTCTCCTCCAAGCTTAAATTCGATTTGAAAAGGTGGTGAGAAAATTTTACATTCCTTAATAAATGAAATGCAGATTTGCACAAGCACCGAGTTTTAATGGCAGTTCAAAAATATCCAAGGATATACTTCAGGTATGTTTAGAAAAATACAGGTACCCTAATCATTATGTATTACAGCTAAACTTACTTTCTAGGCCTTAATGCTAATCTGTAACCTGCAATCCATCAATTAATAGATTTTAGTACATACACCTTCTCTCACGACGAGTGACGAATTTCGAACAGCGTTTCGTGTAGTAGTAGTACTTGTCCGAGCCCGACAAAATTACTTTTCTTAACTGCTTATTTTCTTTCCACGGGCCTCTGATACTTAAAGACACTATTCACGAGCTGGCCGATATTGTTTAACCATTTGGACTGCGTAACATTCGTGATAGATAACGTTTTACTAATTTTTCCCATTTGTTTTTGGGCAGAGTAACGATTCACCAGCGTGCAGGAGGCTTTTTTCAGACTTATTTTTGGAAGCCCCTCTTGGGCATAGTAATTTGCTATCGCGCGTGAAGAATATTTTCTGATTAACTCTTAAGCTTTTTATACCATCTTTCAAGGCTTGCGTCTTTTTTTCTCCTCGAGAAATCTGGATGCTGCACCTGCTCAGCTATTAAAATGTTTTTGCTCAGAACACTTAAAATCCTAAGTCGCCCAAAAATTTTAAAGTGGCAATTAGCGTTTTAACATGTTTTGTAAATTCCAACCTGGGTTTTAGTAACACCGGGTGTTACAAATTAGGATAATTAAAATTGGCTATTCCAGTTAACTTGATTTTTGCATTTCGATTCCTAAAGATTCTTAACAGAAAAGAAACGCCCCCTGGTCAAGGTTTCCTTTTTAGAGCAAAGTGTTGGGGGACCTGTTTGTGAAGCGTGCAACTAGTGGGTGATAGTTCTTGCAGTTGGTTCATCTAATTTCGCGTTATAATGCAGTCGAAAAAAAATAATAGTCAGCTGCACTTCGAGTCTTATTTCAGTTCTGGTGAGGTTAAACACAATGCCGTTTATTTGAAATATGTTCCAATAGTAAGTGATTTATTTTACTGCTGAGGCAGATGAGCACTTTAAGATCCTTTACACAAATAGTGCACTATGTAAAAATCGACCTCTCCTATTGGTCGATTCATCTCGTTTTACGATATGTCTGCGTGATGCAATCGATTTCTATCAAGAGCTCTTGTGGTGTAGAGGTTTATACAGCTGGGTCTCACCTGGACGGCCTTAGTTCGAACCCTGTTGCTTTTTATTTATTTATTTTTTAAGATTATGTTTCCGAACAGTTTTTTTCTTGATTTTGGATATGTCTTGGGTTAGCACCTGGTTAGTTTCCTTTTCTTGAGCCCCCGTAGCGAGCGAAGCGAGCGGAGGGCCATGCGGATCAACCAATAGGAAAGGCCGATTTTTATATAATGCACTATTTGTGTAAACGATCTTATAATGCGGCAGATCATAAGTGCTATTGTTGTACATTTTCCTGAATTTTCCTTAGCAAAATAATTTAACTTTAGACGCGGTTCGGGCACTATTTCTAGAAACTTGAATTTTAATTTAAATTTTGTTTTTGAATTAAAATTAATATCTTATTTGAATGTTCCCACTTGGCGAGCTACAGCAAACTGGAGTTATTTTTAAATCAATTTAAAATAATTATGAAATAATTTGTTGAAACAATTTAACCAGAATCATTTACTAACCCCGGTTCATTACCTTTTTATACCTTTTAACCTATAAATTAGAATTACTTGATATATTAATGCAGGATACTTACTAATATTTATTTGTTAAATGGCTATATGTCCGGAAAACACCAAACGCAGAAGTTACTTCGGTAGCACTAATAGAACACTTAAGAAAATTATTACCATGAAGTAAAGAAGCAAAATATTTTGTATGCGGATTGTGAATTGAATACTTCCGAAGATTTAAAGAACAAAATCCGGCACGAATGCCAACTTGAGAGAGAGAAAGTCAACGACAGAAACTTTTTAACATGTTGAAAAGAATCATTCAGCGGATTTATCAAAAAAAGTTTTACAATTATATGCAAGGTAAACTTGGAAAAACGTAAAATAAGAGAAAACTCACGGAACACAGCGCCATAATTTTCAAAATATTTGAAAAAAATTAAACAAATATAATGATTACATTACAATTAAAAACATTTTTCTGCCTAAAAATATGTTTCGGCTGTTTATGATAGTGTTGTGGCGTAATTGTGTTTTAAAAGAGAGGGTTTGTGCATAATTTGAATTAATGTAAATGACTTTTTAATAAGTGTGTGTAATTTTGTTATTTTACTTAATTACTGAAGTATTTCCTTTGTTCTATTGACCCAGATAAACCCACACCAGATGGAAAAGATCGGCAAATTCCTCGCCAGCCAACTTTAACCTTGACGTGGCGGTTATACGCGGCCTGCACCAAATAATCTGGGTATGATTATAGAATTGTTCTTCAAAATTAAAATAGTTGGTTTGCACCAATTAAATGAAAACGTGTTTTGTTGGTGGACTGGTTCAGGAAAAATAAAAATTTGCAATAGCCATTCACTTTCTTTTTTCCCAACAGGCGGTCATGAAAATCTTGTGTTAATATGGCTGCTCTAACTATTTTACAGAAATTCGCTTAATACGTTTTATTGTATGCCGATTTAAGGTTATTTTAACACTGAAAATGTTTCTGTTATCCTAATATAGGGCCTCAAATAGTGAAAAAGTACATGCTTCATTTGCCACATGACGTCATTCACGTGAGAGATCGTGTTAGTTTGTTTATTTAAACTTAAATTTGATCATAAGGTATCGGAATCCGTTCAAATGACTAAAATAAATTGGGAGTAACTGAAACTAACCGAAAGTTGATTGAACGACTAACCGAAACTAGCCAAAAGTAACCAAAAGCACCAAAGCTAAAACGTATCGGAACAAGTTACAAACATTAAATAAGTTAAAACTAACCAAAACGAGCCAAATTTTAAGGACTAACCAAAACTAACCAAAAACATTAAAATTGATTAAAAACATATCGGAATCGATTCAAACGACTAATATACATTGAAACTAGCTAAAAGTAACCGAAAGTTGATTGAATAACTAACCAAAAGCAAATAAAAGGACCAAAACGGGCTAAAATGTATCGGAACCGATTCAAAATATTAAAGTAAGTTAAAACTAACCCAAATTAACCGAATATTGGCGACTAACCTAAACTAACCAAAAACATTAAAATTGGTTATAACGTATCGGAACTGGTTCAAATGACTAAAATAATTTAAAATTAACTGAAATCAACCGAAAATTTATTGAACGACTAACCAAAAATATCCAAAAGCACCAAAAAATATTTGATTAAGTTGAATGTAATCGATTAAATTGACCAAAAACATTTAAACTGGTTATAACGTATCGCAACCTGTTCAAATGACGAAAATAAATCGGAAATAACTAAAAGTAACCGAAAGTTGATTTAATGAATAACCAAAACTAATCCAAAAAACTAAAATTGGTAATAACGTATAGGAGCCGGTTCAAATGACTAAAATAAATTAAAACTGACTGAAATTAACCGAAAGTTGGTTAAACGACTAACCAAAACTAACCAAAAGTAAACAAGAGCACCAAAAAATGCTAATTCTCAGTTAGTTTTAAGTTATTTTAGTCATTTGAACCAGTTCCGATACGTTATACCAAATTTTAGAGTTTTTAGTTAGTCACCAAAATTTGGCTAATTTGTATCAGTTTTAACTTACTTCCATAGTTTTAATCTATTTCGATAGTTTTAGCCCGTTTTGGTGCTTTTAGTTACTTTTGGTTAGTTCTGGTTAGTCATTCAATCAACATTCGGTTACTTTCAGCCAGTTCCAGTTTATTTTTGTGAATTGAACAGGTTCCTATACGTTATAACCAATTTAAACGTTTATGGATAATTTTAGTTAGTCGCCAAAATTCGGCTAATTTGAGTTTGTAACTTATTTTAATACCTTTAATCAGTTCCGAAACGTTTTAGCCCTTTTTGGTGTTTATGGTTACTTTTGATTAGTTTTGGTTAGTTATCCAATCAGCTTTCGGGTAGTTTTAGTTACGTTTAATTTATTTCAGTCATTTGAACCGGATCCGATACGTTATAACCAACTTTAATATTTTGGTTCATTTTAGTTAGTCGCCAAAATTCGGTTAATTTGGGTTAGTTACTTATTTTAATACCTTTAATCAGTTCCGATACGTTTTAGCCCCTTTTGGTGTTTATGGTTATTTTGATTAGTTTTGGCTAGTCATTCAATCAGTTTTCGGTTAGTTTTAATTTATTTCAGTCATTTGAACCGGATCCGATACGTCATAACCAATTTTAATGTTTTAGTTAATTTTAGTTAGTAGCCAAAATTCGGTTAATTAAAGTTAGTTTTAACTTACCTTAATATTTTTTATATGTTCCGATATGTTTTAGCCCTTTCTGGTGCTTTTGGTTAGTCTTGGTTAGTCGTTCAATCATCTGTCAGTTAATTTCAGTTGATATTAATTTATTTTAATCATTTTAACCAGTTTCGATACTTTATAAACAATTTTAGTTTTTTGGTTATTTTTTGTTAGTCACCAAAATTCGGTTAATTTGGGTTAGCTTTAATATTTTTAATCTATTTCGATACGTTTTAGCCCTATCTGTTGTTTTTACTTACTTTTGGTTGGTCGTTCAATCAACTTTAGGTAAAATTCAGTTAGTTCCAATTTATTT
>JAEQML010076478.1:0-13345 GCA_016904865.1 Pissodes strobi
TTGATATTTAGAACTTTCCATATTTTGTTATCGATATTTTGCGTTCTCGATATTTTTCGATCAAACGCCTTCGGTTTTTTTCGTATTCGATATTTTATCATCTGAAGTCTGCTCCTCAAATATAAAAATATCGAATGCAAAAGTATCGATAAGCTTTGATCGAGAAACAAAATATCCAGAACGCAAAATATCGATAAGAAAATATCGGCAGTCTAAATATCGAATATAAAATATCAAAAGTATAAAATATCGGAATTTCAAAGTATCGAATGTACAAAATAATAAAACTGTTAAATTTGTCAGGCTATGTTAAAATTAACTTTGCACATTTTATTTATTCCCAAACCATTCATATTGTATTCGATATTTAGAGCTTTCTATATTTTGTTTTCGATACTTTGCTTTCTCGATTTTTTTAACATTTGACGTCTGCTCCTTAAGTGTTAAAATATCGAAAATGCAAAATATCGATAACAAAATATGGACAGTTCTAAATATCGAATGTAAAGTATCGAAAGTATAAATTGTCAAAATAATAAAATACGGAAAGTGCAAAATATCGAAAGAACAACAAGATAATAAAATTGTAAAGTCTGTCAGGAAATGTTATAAAAAATTAAATTTGTACATTTAGAACTTTCAATGTTTTGTTATTGATATTTTGCGTTTTCGAAATTTTGTTTTTCGATCAAACGTCGTCGAAATTTTAACATTTGAGCTATGCTCCTTAAATATTGAAATATCAAATGCAAAAATATCGACGACGCACGTTTGGTCAAAAAATAAAATATCGAAAACGCGAAATATCGATAACAAAATATGGACAGTTCTAAATATCGAAGGTGTAAATTATCGAAAGTATAAAACACCGAAAGTGCAAAGTATCGAAAGTACCCAAATAATAAAAGGGATGTGACAAAATTAACTTTGCACATTTTATTTTTAACTATATCATTCATTTCTCACATTGTTGCAAAAAAACTTTTTTAGGGCCCAATTATAGGCACCAAAGAAATTCCTTTATCAATATTAATTTATCCATAATAAACACCTGTTAAAATAATGTTTAGTATTTTAATAATTTAAATAACTTGCCTATAGACACGCCACTGGCATATCGATCTCCTTTAGAAACAATAAAATTCATTTTTAAACCAACTTTAGCCAAGTAAACTGTGTTTTTTTCTCATTTTCATAAGTAAAAAAAAAATACCTTTGCGAAATATAATAACCCATAAACCATTAAATTTAATGTAATGTTTGACCCGCTCTTAACACAACGAGTTACACTCGGACTAAGCCAATAAAATTAATAACCCCCTTAATGGTACCTTTTAGTTGGCCAATTATTTTTGTATAATTTCGTTTGATATATCGCTTTTGAATTAGACCATAATTAATATAATAGCTTTCATGGCAAATTAAATTAGAATAAGTAATTGGTCTAAAAGAGAACTCTTAATTACCTGTATTAATTTTACAAAATTACACTCAATTGTGGATATTTCGTATCTAGCTAAAACGAATTAGGAATTAACTATAGAAGAATAAACCAAAGTCTGTTTGATGAAATAGCAATGGAAAGGTTAAATGTCATTAAATTCCGAAATTATGCACGTGTCAAGTTGTTTTTCCTTAGCTTTATTTCATATTGAGAGATAGTTTGCGGGACAAGAAATTCATATTTTCATATTTCTATATTTTTTCCCGATAACGAATTTTAGGCGCTACTTAAAATGATATAATGACGAGAAGAACCGGTTGTCCACAATTATTGCCGTCATTTCAAATGGGGCTCCGCAAGACCGCGCGTCAATACTCACGCCGAGACAGAGATTTTTTGCTTGGCTTTGATATTGGTCCTAAGAGCTAGTTAATCCAGAGTAAAAAAAAAATCTTAAACAATTTTTTCTACAAACTTGGTAGTAGATAAGTTATAGGTATTCTACAGTATGTATGTCATTTTCCCATAAGAAAATGTAGGTGGTATAATGTCACATAACATATAAAAAGTGATGACATTAAGATCAAATGAGGAGCAGACATTGAATATATAAAATAATATAATGATGAAAAGAACCGGTAGTCCACAATTATTATTGCCGCCACTTCAAGGGGCTCCGCAAGATCATGAGACCGAGCAGTTTTGGTAGCTACTTGATTTTTTGCTTGGCTTTGACATTGGTCCTAAGAGCTAGTGAATCAAAAATGAAAATAAATCTTAAACTATGTTTTTTATAACGTTGTTAGTAGATAAGTTATAAGGATTCTGCAGCAAACCATTAAGTATCCCACCCTCCGGGGGGAAGCAGACTTTCAATTGAGTTTTATCCAAAATCAAAAAATTTTACAAACCGCGAAAGTTTTCTGTAAGAACGCATTATATTGAAATTAGAAGATATTAGGTTCAAAAAATTGCTAAAAATGCCATTTTC
Organism: Pissodes strobi; assembly: GCA_016904865.1. Classification (NCBI taxonomy): domain Eukaryota; kingdom Metazoa; phylum Arthropoda; class Insecta; order Coleoptera; family Curculionidae; genus Pissodes; species Pissodes strobi. The sequence continues at coordinate 2,436 of JAEQML010076478.1, forward strand.
AATATAGGATATTATATAAAATTTAGTTTAGATACATAAAGCTTTATGAAAATGAAACGAACTTGTATCCTAAACGCGTTTTTAAGGACAAAAAGAGATTCGAAAGTAAAACTATAAATAACTTAAACGTATAATATAAAACGACAACAATCAAACCTGTGATGGTGGTCAAATAAATGTCATGCCTATGTCTATATCTCTGGTTATCAATAATTTAGATAAAGTTTTTGCTAATATACCTACTCTGAATAAGAAGTGCAAGAACAATAGCATAAATTTAAGGGATAATTATTGCAGCACAAGTTTGAAACTTCACAGAAAGGTTTCTGAGCACACGAAGGATGTCTATACAAAAAAAATCCCGATTTTACTACCACAAATATCAGACTAAACAGATAAATAACAGAGAATGATTATACTGTGTTATCCCGCCAACGAACGAACAAGATAAGTAGATCCACTTTGTTATTGTTTATATGTAAACATGAACTCTGCAGATAAATATTGTTTTTACTATAAAAAATCTGTAGGAAAGTATGTTATATGTAATTATTGACAAACAAACTGTTTCCACGAAAGTTGTGTTATGGTTCTCTAAAATGTTCAGCATGTGACAAAAGTGATGTTATGGACGAAAGAAACATAAAGCAGACCCCTGGGACTTTGCTAGTTTTGGAGATGTCATCCTCTGATGTTGTGAAAACCTTAAAAGAGTTGCAGGATGCTGTTGTTTTTATGTCCAATAAATTTGATGACTTAGTCAAGAAAATTAAAAATGTGCTTGATGAAGTGCATGAACCATCATTGAATGAACTGAATTGAACCATCATTATATGCATAATTGGGAACATACTACTCCTGAAGAAGTTAAAGAATTAATTTCCGAGTTAAAACCAAGGAAGGAATGTGGAACAGATCGTGTTTCAGGTGATATGTTAAAACAATTTAAAGAAGAAATGTCAATCATTTCTGCTAAATTAATAAATCTGACATTTACTACGGGATCTGTTCCAAGTGGATTGAGAACCGCTAAAGTTCTGCCCTTATACAAAGGAGGTGTCAAAACATATACTAATAGTTATCGCCCAATATCATTATTGAGCTCTATATCTAAGGTTATGGAGAAATGTATTAATAGAAGACTTGTTTCCTACTTTAACCAGAAAAACTTTTGGTATAGTGCACAGTATGGATTTCGTAGTGGAAGCAGTACAACATCAGCTGTTACAGATATGATTACCAACCTATTATACCAAATTGATAATGGTATTAATTGTGTACTCGTTTCGCTAGATCTTAAAAAAGCCTTTGATATTGTGGATGATTCTGTGTTACTGTCTACATTGCAAGATGCTGGAATAACTGGTACTGCTTTGTCATGGTTCAGGGATTATTTAAGTGGTCGTACTCAAGTTGTGACTGTAGGGGATGCAGTGAGTGGTATGGCTGATATAGTAAATGGTGTTCCCCAAGGATCAATCCTGGGACCTACATTGTTCTTGACATATATTAACTCTGTAGCACAATTACCTCTCACCGGACATTTGCAGTTATATGCTGATGATACGTGCATTGTGTATTATGGAAAAGATCCTGTAGAGATTAAACTAATTATAGAGAGTGACTTGAAACAAATTCGTGAGTGGTTGAAGTTCTACAAACTAACTTTGAATAGTGAAAAATCAAATTTTTTGGTCACATCAAAAAATGCAGAATGGAATCGGATGCAAATAAATATGGGAAATATACCGTTAATCAAATCAGACAGCATTAAATATCTCGGATTGCATATAAATTCCAAGCTCAGTTGGGAACAGCACATTAACCACTTATGTAAAAAAAATTACTCCTGCTGTTGGAGTTCTTGGCCGAGTTGCCAATTACCTCCCAATTTTTCACAGAAAAGCACTTCGCTCACATCTTTCATATTTGACACTGATTTGGAGCAAAGCTGCTCAAATTAAATTAAAACCTTTAAAAGTTTTACAAAATCGAGCTATTAGAAAAATATTTAATCATCCTTTTCAGTATCCTACCCATCTATTATATCGACCAAATAGAATCTTGGATATTCAATGTCTGTCCACATATCAGTAATGCGTTTTTATCCATAATCATTTTCTACATAGAATCCATTCATCATTAGAACTTGTGTCATATAATGACATTCATAATTATAACACCCGCAATAATACCCACTTTATAACCACACTGGTGCTAAAAGTATTCTCTCCGATAGCCTAAGACAGTACAATAATCTCCCACAGCAACTGAAAACCTTGAGAAGTGAACGTTTCAAGTCATCCCTCAAGAGATATCTTAATGGATTGCTGTGATTGATATTTCCTTAACATGATTTTTTTGGTGTTTTTTTTTAGTTCTGTGATAATTGATGTATTATTGTTATTAATTACTTGTTTTTGTATATTTTTTTTCTCTAACTTTTCTCTTATGTAATTAAATGTTTATTGTAAGACCCGCATAGCATACCAATGCTCTGGGTCTAGATTCTTTAATAAATCATTGGAACCTTAAAGCTAGGTGAATATTTCTTCCTTTTTTCTTGTTTTAAACTTTTTGTATTTACGTTTTCTCTCTTCTGTGTCTGGATTAAAAGTTTCAAGATATCTATTGTGAAAAGAGCTTTCCATACATCTGGAGGGATTTTTGTGGACTTTAGGTCAGGCAATACAGTTGTGATGTTGTGAGATAATATTCTACTGCACTCCGGAGCTTTCGTCGACCAACTATTTGTTTTGGCTTTTAGGTACCAGTATCGCTTACCAGAGTTGAGATGCATTGCTACGGCTTTTACTTCATCACTTAGGTACCATTCTAGTTCACTATCAGAATTATGCTGGCTAACATCTTCTTTGTCAGCATTACTTTGATCCTCACCCCAGTATCTTCTATTTGTGGAATGATATCTAATTTATAGTATTTCTTCATTGTCCCTTGGATCACTTTCCCTCCAGAAGGGGAGCACGGAAGGAGCCTCAACGCAAGCGATTTGTTAAATATTAATCTCTTCAACCAAGAAATATATTGCTGGCGCCCCCTGGATACGTCCTTTGGATGGCCTATCCCTGCACCACCAGATCCAAAAACATGAACGATGACAAATCAAGCGAAAGGCTCTTCTCAGAGCCAAACAATAGTAGCTATAAACATAAGAGCATAACATGCAATAAACAGGAAAACACATAAACTCGACATAATATGCATCCAAGAGACCCATCGAGATATGCAAGCACATAGACGAAAGGTAGAGAGAATGAAAATGATAATATAGCAACCTAGCGCTAAACATGGAAGTGCTATATTAGTTAGAAAAGATATAGCTGTAACACCAGCTTACAAAACTTGCCATGATGATATAGAAATGCTGACCGTTGGAGTTGGAGTTTTTTTTTTCCCCCCCCCCCCCCCCCCCCAAACTTCACATTCCAACAAACAAAATTCGTGCTTGGTGATTTTAATAGCCTATATGTGGGGCTACGAACCTACCGATAAAAATGGAGACCTAGTGGAACAATGGGCCGAACAACTCTCTTGCATGACCCAAAGCTTCCTCACTATTTCCAAAGCAAAATTTGGAAGAAAGGGTACAGCCCGGACTTTAGTTTCGTCAGCACTAGAAGATCGATGTGTCAAAAAATATACAACTCTGTACCAAAAACCCAACACAGACCTATATGGATAAGCGTATACAGTGCCCTAAAAGCTCCCAAGGTTCCTTTTAGGAGGATATTTAATTTCAAAAAAGCCAAATGGGTGAACTATACAAACGAGCTAGACACAAAAATAGAACATATTTTGCCCACCCCGGAACACTACGACTGGTTGAACTCATAAAAAATATCTCGCGAAAACACATATCCAGAGGATGCCAACAGTACTATGTGTCTGGGTGGATGGAGACACTGGAGAAGATGGATATGACTCATAGCAGCAAACAGGCGTGGAATGTAATTAAAAAGCTGAACGGAGACCCAACAGAGGTAACAACAGCAAACCAAATAGCGCATCAACTCCTTTCCAACGGTAAAACGAACCACCGCAGTAAAACCTCAAAAATCGAAAGACGAAGGAAAGATGAGATTAATCTAATGGGAGACCAGTTTACACTTATAGAACTTCAAAAAGGCATAAATGTTATGAAGACCGGAAAGTCGCCAGGGGTAGATGAGATTCTGACAGAGCAGATAAAACATTTTGAGCAAAAAAAAACGAAACAGTGGCTATTGGCCCTATTTAATCACTGTAAGTCTACCTACCAGATCTCAAAAGCATGGCGAAAGTCAAAAATAGCCTTGCTCAAACCTGGAAAAGACCCGGAACTCCCAAGTAGTTATCACCCTATATATGTGCTGTGCCACATGTTCAAGCTCTATGAGCGCCTCATACTCAACCAAATTAAAAATCATCTGGACTCAAAACTCATTCCCCAACAAGCTGGCTTTAGATCAGAAAAATCAGGCACAGGACCAGCACTAAACCTTACAGAATTCATAAAGGAGGGAAGAAATAACGGGAGTAGCTCTGGTTGATCTCACAGCTGCATATGATACCATAAACCATAAAACCTTGCTATGTAAATGTTACAGCACTCTGATGGACTATAAACTGAGAAAGAAATTTGAGTGGCTCTTATCTAATAGAACGTTTTATGTGATACTGGATGGGAAAAAGAGCAGGTGGCGAACGCAGAAAAACGGTTTACCCCAAGGAAGTGTCTTAGCTCCATTTCTGTTCAATGTCTACACCAAAGATCAACCTATTCACCCTCAAGCTAAACATTTTGTTTATGCTGACGATCTTGGTGTCGGGATAAAAAGGTAAAACCTTCGAAGAGATCGAGAGAAAACGTGAGGAAGCCTTGAGCATAATGGGCAAATACTACAAAGACAGCTCTCTAAAACCGAACCCTGCTAAGACCCAGGTATGTGCTTTCCACCTAAACACGCACTTAGCATATAGAAAACTTAATGTATCCATAGAGGGACAAAATCTGAAACGCATAAAGACCACTGCAAAAATACCAGACACAAAGTCACGACCCGAAATAACCTCTCGGAGGAAGTAAATGTGGTGCAAACCCAAGCAGAAGCTTTGTGTTTTTCGATAGCGGAATACGCTTGTCCAGTGTGAAGCAGGTCTAAACATGCAAAACTGGTCACAACCGTACTGAACGGGACATGCCGAATTGTGACTGGCTGCATGAAACCTACCCCTGTACCCTTACTATACCAGGCTGCAGGTTTTGCCTCCCCAGAAGATCGACGCGAGGCAGCCCAACATGTCGAAAGATTCAAACAAATGTTTGAGGAAAGATAGCTTCTCCACAATCTTGAGGAACCCCATGAAACTATGCGCAACACAGGCATAGAACCACCAGCGAATTTCCCACTTCGACAAGAACCGCCCCGAAGGATTGAACCTGGAATGGAAGACATGGCGAACCCTAAATCGCATGCGGACTGGTATTGCTCCCGTTAAATCTAATCTGGCAAATTGGAGCATAACAAATTCTGACGAGGTACTCTGTGACTGTGGAAAAGTACAGACCGACCACCTAAGAACATGTATGCACTGTCCATCAATGATTTATGTCTTGCTAATACTGAAGCTCTGGATGTAGTCCCAGTATCGCCTGGGAAGAAAAATTGTAAATTTTTGGATCTGGTTTCAAAAAAGTAAATGGAAGTCTCCCAGAAGTCATTTCTATCTAATTTTTAGTTTAGGTTATGATCGGATAGCTTTGATTAGAATAGACTTGAAAACAAAATATATTCTGGGAACTGCTCTCCCGAGCTTTCTTCGACCAACTATTGATTCTATCTTCTTGGTGCCAGTATTTCTTACCAGGGCTGAAATGTGCTTTATTGGTATGTCCAAATAAGAATTAGCTGTGGATCCCATGTGTAAAACCATTGGAAATAAGTGCAAGATGTATGATGTTTTTTTTCAAGAGTCCCCTACTTGAGCAGAGCACAAGGCATTTGAAATGAGTTATAACGATTCTGATAAAACCCATAAACTTTTGTCCGCAAATTTCACCATAAGAAAATAGGGGTTTTTGACAAAGACAATAAGTATATATGTTAGGATTTTTGACTCTAGACAGATACGTCTATTCCAAATATTAAAACATACTTAGAAAAAGTTAAAAACCCGTTTCAGCAAAATTCCATACAAAAAAAAAATATTAAAACAAATTATATTGTATAATATTGAAGATCTACTATTTGAAGTTACAAATGTTTCGTTTACTCTTACATAAATTATCGGATTTCTGCGATCTTCATTCGTAATTACCACCAAGTTCAAACGTTTATGAGTTGTATTCGGCTCATCGCCAGTTAATTGCCCCTATACTGCAATATCCGCAACTTGAAACGGGTTGTAAGAAGCTCATTATATCGGATGTCGCTAATTACGGGTCTGGTTTTATTTATTTATTTATTCATGGCAGCTTTCGTTCGTTCCTCGAAACATAATAAGCGCACTTTATAATTTAGAGAATTCAATGAATATTTTTTTTTCTTTAAAGGGCCGAAAGCCGAGATAGGAAAAATGCAAAATTTGCTAATATGCCACACTAAAATATAAGAATAGGTTAGCACTAGTACAAAATTTCTAATTTTTAGGGCTAAAACGAGCTATAGAACGTGACTTAGTTTTATGTGGAAATAGGGCTGAAGAATATACAATCATCCACTTGATCCGGTCCTGAAAAAGGCGTTGGGCCCGAGAGTATTTAAATACATCACTTTTCAATCGCTTAATGTACGTTTTATTCAAATCCGAATGTGTTAATTAATGTATTCCGAATGATCCGAGAGATTAGTTCAATTAAATCGAACGAGCTCCCGGTTTTAGACATTCCACCAGCCGTATCGACCTCAAAGACACCAATTATACCAAATTGGAGAGAATAAATTATCACCGGAATGGGCCAAAAACAACCACCTGGACCGCTACCACGCAGATAATTAAGCCAGTAATGATTTCTCGAAATCCATTAATGCCGATGCTTATTACCTAATGACTTAAGTGAGCTTTTTTTTGTTTTGATGCCATTTTGTGTTGAAACCCTAGTGTACCAGGATCAACAGGTGTTCATTTATTAGCCCTCTTACCTGAAATGTATCAAACCCTTAGCAAAAGTTGTGATACCTGATTAGAGCTACGAAACTAGACAAGGTGCCCCAAGGATAGACAGTGTCGATATAGAGCTCTATATGGAAATCTTTTCTAACTTCATTCTTTGACACTCAATCAGTATTAGCAACGGAGTTGATTAGGTCTGCAGTGAGTGCCAATAGCGTTGCTTTCCTCTGCACTTTTCCTTTCAAGGATGATATATGATATATACTTTAACTTCGATCACTGTAGGTAGCATATTGCCCTAGAAGCAGTAAATTTTCATGTTTTTCTCCTAGATAATTACGATTTCAATAATATCATACAAACTGCATTGAATATAATACTCTTAATTATTGACGCAGCCGTATTACGAGTCTAGAATGAGGAGTCACTGGCGACGCACCGGCCGGCCGGCCGCCATTGCAATTCAGGAAAGCATGAGATCAACGGGTTGTTATCATCACGATGCTTTATCAGCGGCGAATATGCTTAAATTTTTAAAAAATTGGGAGATTGATTGATATTGTCCATTAAGCTAATATGTTAACAAAACAGCAATAGACCATTTCCATAGCTATTTTATTGGTAATTTAAATAAGAGCCTATGTACTATTTTTTAGATTGCTAAGAGCCAAAGAAGAATATCTAATAGACGGGGGTAGCTACTGAAATTGAGTATTGCTGCCTTTTTGATATATTAGTCCTGCAGTTCTGATTCGATCCATCGGTGAACCACCACAGGATTTTGCCTATTTATTCAATTTTCTAGGCTTGACAGCCCTAGCTCAAGGAAAAGAAAAGTTGTTTGCTTGAAGTGTTCGCGATGGTGTCCGACTACATAAATAGAGCTGGACAGTTCCTCGTGGTCTGATCCCATAACTGAAAATGCCTATTAGTCTAAGACTAGTTGAAGAAATGGTAGTCTCATCAAAACCTCGATAGGAAGTCCTCATAGCATCTGTCATTCGAACAGAAGCTAGTCTCTGGAACTTGTCCAGTTCGCTTCTACACCTATCTATTTTACGTATTGGCTACGTAGATAATTATGGGGCGTATGACCATTTGATAGTAGAAAAGCTTTGGTGATAGTCTCTATATGGGTCCGAAGGCCCTTTCACAACCCCATAAAGCCTTGAGCCTAGTATGGTATTTGGATACTGCATCGAGGGTTCTGAGGGAAAAGTTCTGGTAAGATCAAATCTCTGTCTTTAATGAAAAGCGTAGCTATGGCCTCATTCGGATTTCCTTACTATAAGGCCTTGCCTTATCCACCAGGTATTGCAGTAACGGTCCCCGTAGGTTATCCAGGATTACTAGCGATAGTAATTGCACGAATTAGTTTGCTTAAGTGGCTTTTTATGACTAGATGCCACAGGAGAGGATATAGAATACCTCCTTGTGAACAGCCATTGACTATCAGAGTGTCAAAACTGCAATAATTCGCCTTTGTAACAGCATGGTAGCTTTTCAATTTGTAAGGGTGCCTTCGGTTGCTAAAGTACTAAAGCTCTTTTTATCGATTTGGATCCGCTGCTACATTTATGAAGGTTCTCGATGCAAATTTACCTTTTGGGAACGCTCCTTCTGTACTTGTCACTAAGTGGTTGAGGTGCCATGTGGTCTGCTCCTCGCTGCCCTTGTTCGGAGTTTTTCTATCTGCAGATTCCTCCATGTTGTCTTGGTATTACTAGGCCTTATTTTTGAACGCAGTTTACCTCAAATGGTTGAAGTAGAGGCTCTGAACAGACAAGCTCTATGTGCTAAATCTTTCTTAACCTGTTTGGGAATCCTCCAAGTATACTTTCTAGTCCTTCTCTGGAGAGGTCTAGTTAGTACACTTAGGTTCTGTTCGTTTGTTGTTAATTACCAGTTTAAACAGGATTTATCGGCTTTTTACTGGCTCTCTTCTGATTGTAAGGATGGTTGACAATGTTGACATGTCCCTTCTGTTGATGATTTCCATCTCGTTGGAAGCAAGGAAGAACAAACGTGCTCTCGTTGCGTCCTCGTCGCCGCTACACCACATCGAGTGGCGTGCGGTTTCGTCACACTCAAGCATGAGTGAATAGCTCGTTTCCCCGCGGTGTCTTATCAAGTTTGCTGTTTTAGCTGTTGAACATTCACTTTCTATGGAAGAATATGCTGAAGTTATCACAAACTCCTTTCCGAAAGCTGGAGTAACTTTCACTGAAACCAGGACTGGGGCTTACTTCCTGGGGACATTGGAGGGTGATCCCTCAGTCAGTAATACATAGAAATTTCCTGCCCAACTTTCCATTTTCTTATTTTAGCAAAGCACAAGGTGATGTTAATGGCTCTCTTCTGAGTGTAAGGATTGTTGACATGTTCCTTCTATTGAGAATTTCCATCTTGCTGGATGCAAGGAAGCTTAGCAGACTTACCCTCTTTGCGTTTTCGTCCCCGCTAGTCCACATCGGGTGGTGTGCGGTTTCGTCACACTCAAGTGATTTATCAAGTTTGCTGTTTTAGCTGTTAAACATTCACTTGCTACGGAGAAATATGCTGAAGTTATCACAAACGCCTTACCGAAGGCTGGAGAAACTTTCACTGCAACTAGGGCTAAGGCTTACTTGTTGGGGATATTGGAAAGTGATCTCTCAACAGATCCAAGCCTCTGATTTTATTTGATTTAACCAAGGCCCCTACATCAGGTGAGAATTGAGTTTTATGTCTTCAAAGCTTTTGCATAGGGCAGCAGACGATGCCATTCCATGCTGGAGATTTATTTGAATACATTTTATATTCATAATATTAAATTTTAATAAAATGGCTTCATTTTCCTGAGAGGACTGCAAACCTCCCATTTTGACCTAAGGTTTATCCTCAGATGAGTTGCTAGGGACATCTACCGATATCCCTGCCTCTTCTTTGGACGAGGATGCCTTTTTAGTGTCCTGTTCCTTGTTTGGTGGGTTCTGCTTGATTTACATGTACGATAGAAGAGCGTGTAGTCAAGTCCTTTATAAATTTTTAAAGACTCTTACGATAAGTTTCAGTTCTCAAAGCAGACTTATGGACACTTGCTCCAGTCCTGCCATTTTGATTCGATCCACCGGTGAACCACCACAGGATCCATTACCGAGTTTCGCCTATTTATCCAATCCTCTAGGTTTGGCAGGACAAGCCCAAGGATTTTACGATCTTTTCCAGCAGAGCTAGATAACGCTTGGTGGTCTGATCCCATCACTGAATATGCCTATTAGTCTTTATTGCGCATTTTCTCAGCCTAGTTGAAGAAACGGTAGTCTCATCAGAATCTCGAGGGCTCTGATAGGCGAAGTCCTCATAACATCTGTCATTCGAACAGAGGCTCTGGAACTTCTCCGGGTTGCTTCTATTCCTATGTGTTTTCCGTATTAGCCACCATATAGCGGCTCCGCATATAATTATGAGACGTATGATGTTTGGTGATAGCCCCCTAATGGTTCCGAAGGCCCTTTTACAACCCCATAAATCGTTGAGTGTCTTTTTGCTTCCATGTCCAGCTTAATCTTATATCTAGTATGATATTTGAATACTGGAACGAGGATCCTGAGAGACAAGTTCTGGTTAGCTCCAATTTCCCTTTTTAGTGAAGAGCATAGCTATGACCTTATTCGGATTTTCCCTCAGGCCTTCTCTTGAGTACCAGGTACTGCATTGACGGTCCTCGTAAGTTATCCAGGATTTTACTAGCGATGAAAACTGCACGATTTAGTTTGATTAAGAAACTTCATGACTAAGTGCCACATGGGAGGAGA
>JAEQML010076479.1:0-13345 GCA_016904865.1 Pissodes strobi
TTGCATAAGTTTTTTGGTCCGGAGACATTGTAAAATTATTATAGTATTTTCGAGCTGGAACAGACCGGTATTTAGAAGAAGGGGGCCAAATTTTAAATTTAAATTGTATCGAGCATTAAATTTGCATACGTTTTTAGGTCCGGCGACATTGTAAAATTTTTATAGTATTTTTGAGCTGGAACAGACCTGTATTCAGGAGGGGGGGCCAAATTTTAAATATAAATTGTATCGAGCATTAAATTTGCATAAGTTTTTTGGTCCGGAGACATTGTAAAATTATTATAGTATTTTTGAGCTGGAATAGACCCGTATTCAGGAGAAGGGGGCCAAATTTTAAATTTAAATTGTATAGAGCATTAAATTTGCATACGTTTTTTGGTCCGGAGAGATTGTAAAATTTTTATAGTATTTTTGAGCTGGAACAGACCCGTATTCAGGAGGGGGGGGGGGCCAAATTTTAAATTTAAATTGTATCGAGCATTAAATTTGCATACGTTTTTTGGTCCGGAGACGTTGTAAAATTATTATGGTATTTTTGAGCTGGAACAGGCCCATATTTTGGAGAAGGGGGCTAAATTTTCAATTTAAATTCTATCGAGCTCTAAATTTGCATACGTCCCTCAAGAATGTAAAATTATCGTGTTTTTAAGCTGGTACAGGGCCGTATTTAGGAGGAGGGGGTCAAATTATGAATTTAAATTGTCGTATGAAGCTGAAAATTTGCATACGTATATGGGCCGAAATCAATATAAAAATATCGTGGTTTTAAGCCGGTACATGACCGCATTTAGGAAATGGGGGCCAAGTTCCGAATTTAATTTGTCATATCGAGCTGAAAATTTGCATAGGTGGGTATAGGTCCGGAGACAATGTAAAAATACTACATGTATAATAACAACATCCATGATTATTACTCTATTCCTATAAAATAGAATATATTATATTATTAAATAACATAAAAATAAAAAAGTCGTAAATACATTATGTCGGCATTTTATAGATTATCTAATCTTATTCGGCAAAAACTGTAACATAGGTTCATAATATTTAAAACTATAAAATTCAGTATTTTTTTAAGCTCGAAACATAAATAAGTCAGAGGGGGCAACATTATACCTAAGCAATCTGTACAATAAATTAACCAAAGCAGAGGAGCTAAACTGCTAAACTTATTAAAGTTTTGTGGTAAATACCTAAATATTCGATTAATACTTTTTTTTAAGTAAGAAAATGTTTTTGAAAACGCACTTTACTATTTTAGTTCTAAAAAATTGTGAGTTTGAAAATCTGTCGAAATCTTACCTGTAATATCTACCTATCTAAATTGTTTTATTATTGTCAAAATATATTTTTTATTGATGTTTAAGGTTGTTTAATTTTTGCTGCACTTTTTTTTGTTGTTTTTATCTAATGTCCATTTACAAAACATATAAATGTCACTTACAACTATCTGTTCAATTAATAAAACTTTGTGTCTGTAACAATTATTATTTTTATCAGCCAACCAACGAACATTTTTTGCCAAAATTTTGTATGTTATTTTTACCGCAAGGTCCTCTCGACTCATACAGATTAAAATATTTACGGAAATATAAAAATGATTTTTGGACAATAACAACTATGTCATCTTATGGTACAACTAAAGACTCTCCAGATTTTCCTCCATAATTTTTATTTAAAAAAATTTTTTGCTTTGAATCCTTTAAAAGTGGAATATTACTTTCATTGCTACTCTCAAAATTATTTTAGCAATCTAAATAGTTAAATTTATTTTTTATTCCTTTAATAAGATACCCTGTATAATAAGTGACAGCACATTCTTCCAAAGGTGTTGTGTATGTTGCATTTTCAATTAATACATTTTCAGCACTAGTGGATTCCGCATCAGAAATGTCATCTTTACTTTCAAGACTTCTAAAAAATTCATTATCAGCGCTGTTCTTGTTTTTTGATGTTGTATTAGTAGATAGCAATATTTGCCTGTCAAAGTCCTCTTTACAATTGGAATATTGTGACGGTTTTAAAATGGTTTCTATTCTAAAAGATAATCGAAATGATTTTGCGGATGGATTTAAATTCCAGCCGCCTTTCTGCCTCACGACACCGAAAAAATTTAAAAAAAATCTTGGTTTAACCGTTTTATAAGAATAAAACCATTACCATCACTTTTTTCAGCATAATTACCGAGTTGATTTTTTGTACAATACCTTGAAAACAAGGAGGTCTAGATTGTTTTTTTTTTGTTACTTTAACTAAATTAGTGAAACTATATTTTCCTTTCATAAGTGTCATTGTTCGTAAATTCAAAACTTATATTATCTTTTAAGCTCTTTCAAAAAAACAAGTGAGTATCGGAAAGCAGCGAAACAAAAGCAACATGGATTTTCTCTAATGGATCACCCTATATATTTTACGCTTCAGAGAAAGATGTTTTCCTCTTGCTTTTAAAAATATATAATACGTTGACATTCAGAGTATAGTCAAAAGCAGTCATATCGTGCGGGTCCAAAGGTCACATTTCTCATTAATTATCATGCCTTTGACAGATTTTGCATGCAAAATCGGCCATAAATGAAAATTTTAATGAAAATTGTGACCTTTGGACCCGCACAATAAGATCGCTTTTGACTATAGATGTTTCAGAAATATTACACATAATAATACACATAATTACACATACTACTCACATAATTGCTAATGGCTAGCCAACGTTTTCGCTTTATTATTGTTATTATATTGTTAGTATCTCACTTTTCTGGAGCAAAAGTCATGATTCCAGTATATTGTATTCGTTGCTTGGCAACATGCAATAACTGTACATGCAGGAATAGAAAATAACTCTCCGGGAATATAACTTTTCCGGCCTAGGACGGGAATGTAACATTTCTGTTCTATTCAAACGCCTTGTTTGTCAGATCTGACGTCTATCAAAAATAACATTTAGCTGTAGTTTCCGTAATAAACTTCAAGCTCGCTCGATTCAAAACTTGATATTATGTTGAGTTTAAATTTAAAACACCGTTTTTATTTAGGGTAATATTTGGCTCTATTTTTATAAGTACGTATTCTAATTCAATCGGATAAAAAGTAGCATGTGCAACTAGTAGGATAAGTACATTCCTGGACTCCTGTGTTTACCACAGTCGTCCGTCCAGGAATGTTTTGCTTTTCCTCCTAGTTACAGAATATACTATTTTGCAGCCAGGAGGAGAAGTTTTTCTTTTTAGCGTAAAATATACAGGGTAGTCCATTAGAGAAAATCCATGTTGCTTTTGTCTCGCTGCATTCCGATACTCACTTGTTTTTTTTTCAAGGATAGTAAAGGAAAAATAATACAACTTTTGCATTTACGGTTTTTTTTTTTGGTAAGGAATCACCCTGTGTTAGTGGTGAAGCAAAAAAATAGCATTAAAAGGCATTTCGTACATTTTACCCTAATTTACCTTTTGTCATTGTCAGTCATGTCAGTGTGAAATGCCAAGGAACTAACTGTAATATTGTGATGATGTTAATAAGTAAAGAATTGATATGGGAACGTCCAAGATTGGAAACTACATTTTTGTAGGGCACAAATAGAAGAAATTAAGCAGTCAATATATGATACTTTTGTAATAACATTAAACTTAATGAATTACACTCGCGTTTAATCACCGAATATTACCAACAGATTTCACTGGGGTCTAAAAAATAGTTAGGGTGTCTTGGAAAATTTGGGAAATCTCGCGGGTTCAGATAGAACACGAAAAAATAACATGACAAGTTTCTAGAATTTTCTTCCTACCGGCCATCTCTACGGAGATATGGGCTCCCAAAGGACGCCGCTGGTTTTAGGTTTTTCTTGAATAACTTTTAAAGTACTTGATGTAGGTAAGTTAATAAAAATTTAATATGATAACACTAGTAGGGACCTCTTAAAATAGGGCACTTAAAAGATATTTAGCTTTTTTAATTTACCAGGGCGGACTCAGGTTTAAAGCTTAATGCGTATATTCTTAACACCCTGTATGATAACGACCAAAAAAATATTTGTGGGTAGCATGAACCTTAAGCTATAGAAAAAGTATTCTTGTTCAATATTGATAAAACCGTTTTCGAGTAAAAAAATTATAAAGAAATTAATGTTTTATTTTTTATTAAGAAAATCGACTGATTTCTTCGGATTTCTTTTTTTTTTTTTTGGATAACAACTCAAAAAACGGTTTATTTTATCGCTCTTGAACGGGAATACTTTTTTATAGCTTAAAGTTCAAGCTATCCAAACATTTTTTTGGTTCCTTATCATACAGGGTGTTAAAAAAATAAGCAAGGTGTTAAATTTAGTCCGCCCCTGGTAAACCAAAGAAGCTAAATATGTTGCAACTATTTTAAGGAGTTCTTACTAGTGACCTTTATACTAAATTTTTATTAATTTATGTCAAGTACTTTGGAGACTATTCAAGAAAAAACGATTTCTAGCGGTGTCCTTTAGGGGTCCATATCTCCGTAGGGAGGGGAAAATTATAAGAACTTGTCCCGTTATTTCTTCGTGTTCTATTTGAACCCGGGAGATTTCTCAAAATTTCCCGGACACCTTGTGTATTCCGTTCACATATTAAAGTCCTCCCCAGTGTGTCATAAAAAAAATGTGTTGGCCAACCCGAAATCGCCAAATTATATACTTTTTACAATGATGCGCGTAAATAACTTAGCACCCATAATAAATTATTTGTTCACATCTAACCAATGAAAATGTAATAGTACAGGTAATAGTTGTTAGGTTCGAATTTACCTTAACTTTAAGATTACGTTGTTTGGCAACGATGTCTATAATTATTGTTGAACAAAAATAAACTTTATTTCTAAATCTTTGACAATAATGAATAAAATAAAGCATCGTACCTATCCTTGTTGGATGTTCGTAATTTGTATGTTTATTTAAAAAAAAATAAGTAAAAGCATTTGCCTAAATTTTATGCATATCACCAATTGTCAATCATATTATACTGTAGTAAAATGTTAAATATTGGCATAAATGGCCAGCATTTGAAGTCATACCTAGATTACAATTTAATATCTCAAAATCTCAATAATAATTATTTTAGGTTTACGTAAATGAAAACTGCTTTTCGCGTTTCGCCTACTCCTACACGCTTGCTACTCAAGTCGCTACTGCGTGACAACACGACACGACCAACAAATATTTTCCTGTAGAATTATCTATTATCTTTGACGCTGCGCCGGGCAAATTTCAACCGCACAAATTTGGCAACGTGGCCGGGCACGCGGTCTCTTTTACGGCGAGACTCGCTCGATGGAAGCAGGCTCGAAAAGTCTGCTTCCATAGGAGATACAAATTTTTAACATGGGATGAGTTTTCTATTGTGTACTATAATATTCTTTGCTTATATGTAGGATTAGGATCTTAAATATAATACTGATAATGAGGATTTGGCGAAAACTCATTATTAATGAAATAAAGATATATTGCCACAAGTTAGATGAGCTGGTTCCCTTTTGCTGAATGCCGAAGGGATTATGTAGTCGGATGCGATCTCTGTGGATGAAAACAGCTGATAAAGAAGACTGGTAAAAGCAATAGGAACATGTCAAAATGAACTAGCATTATACCTGATAATTATAATGCGCATGTCTTTACGATTGAATATATATTTTAAATTATAAAGTTTTGGTCACTGTTTATAATACAGCTTTTAAGAGCTTGGCTATTTAATTTAGGTAATTATTTAGCGCCTCAACGGGAGACTAGTTTGACTTAATTTCACTCAGAAATTTAAATTCACTAACACTACTAAACAGATTTAACTTTGAGATTACTTGACTTAGCTCCGACTTTGTTACTTGAGGAGCATCCAGGAAGACTGCAGTAATTGCACCCATGTGGGCATATGACCACTGGTTCAGAAGTTCTGGTTCAGGAAACTTAATACAGAGTTGGGTTTGACTGCCAGATTAATATATTGGTTACAAGTTTAGGACATACAGAGGGAACCGCAGCCATCTGGACATATGGTCAGTGGATGAACGGTATGAGATGGTTCGCTCGAGAAATTATATTTTCAAATTTTCTCTAGCTAAGGCTCATTATCGCTTGCGTTGTTTATAAGTTTGCCTTGTATGTTTACATAGCATTTTTCAAGGACAATTATTAGTATTTCTACATTTAGTCATGTTTCCCTATAAGAATATAATATAATAGAATTGAAGAGAATTGGCGCTGGTACCCGCCTCTGTCAGTGCAGCCTATGCAGGTTTATTGTAGCGCTCCGAACCATGCTTAGAGGACCACATCCAATCTGGTCTTCTTAATCAGACTCCAGAATTGGAGTAGCGGCCTTTCCATGTACCTTGCAGGTCCTGGTTTGGTCTCTCCTAGCCTTACATACCTGAGGCTGCAGAGAGCGTCACACTCGCACCACAAGGGTTTTGTAGTTTCCTCCTCCTCCTGACAGAACCTGCAACGGCTATTATCTGCCAGGCCGTTCTTTTTCATGTGTCTGTTCATTCTACAGTGCCCTGTCAGCTGACCCACTAATATTCTCATTGTCTTGCGACTCCTCTTAAGTAGATTTGCTGTGAACTTTGAGGAACCATGTTTTATGAACTGTTTGGCCTGTAGTTGTACCGGTGTTTGTAGCCACCAGTTTAGAGATTGTTTATCTATCCAGCTTTTAACTGCTGTTGAAGACTCTTCCTGCTATCACGTAGTAGGTTTCAGGTGCAAACGTAATCTTACTTGTGCCCCGTTTTGCAAGTGTGTCGGCTTCTTCGTTGCCTTGATGACCTTCATGTCCCGAAACCCGCGCAATGGTGAGCTTATTGTTACGACCGACCTCTTCAACGGCACTTATGCAGTCTTTAACTAGCCTAGATCTGACCCTGTGTGCACTAAACTGCTTTTAAGGCGGCCTGACTGTCGGAGTATATGACTACCCTCCTTTTTCTAATGTTCTCTATCTCAATGGCCAAGTGTTGAATTACCGCGACCTCTGCTTGGAAGATATTTGACCTTGGTTCGTGGATCCTGTAAGGTAGTAATTTAAGGGGATAGGTTGCATCAATGAGAAGTGCCATATATTATTGGCACCTAACAGTAAACCTGTAGTACATCCAGTCAGAAAGGTAGCTTTTCCTTTAATGAAACCAATAAAAGAAAATTTAGATGAATTAACTAAGGAGAAAATTATCCAGAAAGTGGAAGGTCCAGATTGGGTAAATGCATTAGTTTTAGTTCGTAAAAGTAATGGTACTTTAAGAATTTGTCTCGACCCAAAGGATTTTAATCAGGTTATAAAGCGAGAATACTGCAAGATACCAACTTTTGAGGAAATAGTAAGTAATTTATCAAATTCAACTATATTTAGTACACTTGATGCTACTAATGGGTTCTACCAAATACATTTAGATGAGTAGAGCGCAGACTTGTGTACTTTTGGGACACCCTTTGGTAGGTACAAATTTCTAAGACTTCCTTATGGAATAAAATGTGCACCTGAAATATTTCAGGATCGTTTCAGAAATATCTTTGGCAATATTGAAGGGACTAGTCTATACATAGATGATATAATTATTTGGGGTAGAAACAAACAAGAGCATGATGAAAGACCAAAAAAAAGCCTTAGAAACAGCTAGATCTCACAATATTAAATTTAATATAAGCAAATGTAAGTTTGGACAAAATCAAATTAAATATATGGGTCATATTATTTCTGACAATGGCATTTCTCCTGATTCTAGTAATATCAAAGCCATTTCAGAATTACCACGTCCACAAAATAAACAAGATGTACAAAGACTCTTAGGAATGCTTACATATGTTAGTAGGTTTATTAAGAATTTTTCTGATAAAACTCAACCTCTAAGGAATTTGTTAAAAAATTACATTGAATTTATATGGAATGATACAGAACAAGCTTTTAGGACTCTAAAAGATACTCTAACTAGCAAACCACTCTTACAATTTTTTGATATAAATAAAAGTTCTATTATTTCTGTGGATGCTTCAAAATCAGGGGTAGGAGCATGTTTATTGCAGAATAGTCTTCCTTGTGCTTATGCGTCTCATTATGCGCAGATTGAAAAAGAACTTTATGCAATTTGCTTTGGTTTGTCTAGGTTTTATCAATTTGTGTTTGGTAGGAAAGTTATTGTTGAAACCGTTAGTTTCTATATTTAAAAAACCTCTCAATAAATGTCCTGCAAGGCTACAAAGAATGTTGTTGCAGTTGCAAAAATTTGATATTGAACTATATTATAGGCCAGGTAAGGAACTGTTATTAGCAGATGCTTTATCAAGAGCTTATGTGTCAGATACAGGAGGTGGAATAGATGAGCTTGATTTGGACATTGAAAGTCAAGAATGTATGATTAAAACTGAATTAAATGCAACACCTGAAAAAATATCTGAATTTAAAAGAGAAACGGAAAAGGATTAAGTTTTAAAAGATTTAAAGGAAATAATTTTAAAAGGTTGGCCAAACTCTAAAAAAATAAAAGAACACATTAAAGTTTTTTTTCCATTATATTTTGGCCAGGTATGGTTGATCAAATTAGACAAAAAATTTCACAATTTCATCATTGCCTTACCTATGCAAATGCCCAAAATAAGGAACCTTTAAAAACTCATCATATTCCGGACTTACCATGGAATAAAATTGGTTGTGACATTTTTGAAATCAGATCACATAAATATCTCCTAGTTATTGACTATTATTCAAAGTATATTAAAATAGCTGACTTAAATAGTAATTTAACAAGTTCCTGCATAATAAAATGTCGTAAATCCATCTTTGCAAGGCATGGAATACCTTTAATATTAGTTAGTGATGGAGGTCCTCAATTTTCCTGCATGGAATTTAAAAAATTTAGTTGTGATTGGGAGTTTAAACATATTATGTCTTCTCCAACATATGCACAGTCCAACGGCATGACTGAAAGGCATATTCAAACGGTTAAAAAAATGTTTTAAAAAATTGCTGAGGACGGAAAATGTAAAAACTATAATAGAGATTCAGCAAGAGACTTACCTGAACTTGGAAACAATGAAAAAGTTTATGTTCAAACGGTTCCAAAAGGTAAATAGTATCCAGGTTTTGTGTGGAATAAAGTAAGAGATAGATGTTATAAATTGCAAATGGATAATGGTTCTGTGTTAATTAGAAATCGTAGATTTATGAAAAAGTGTAGATATAATCAAGAAAATACTGAAGTTATACTGCAAAACTATCATTCATCGGCAAAAGGAGAGGAAATGTGTAAGAAAACCGAAATCAGGTATTTTATAGAATCAGAACCGGTAGAAAGTGAGAACTGAACAGATAACTAGTGACATTGACTTAAATGCGAGTAATCAATCTGTTCAGGAAGAACTTAAGAATGTGGTGCAAGCTAATAAAAGTGAAGACAGTAACATTATCAGTGATAGTGATAGTGAAGAGTATATATAAAGAATATATCACGATCTTAGTTAATGATTCGGATTCCTCAGATTCAGATTTGGAGGAAAAGTTTATAAATAAAACTTGTATTACTTCTTCTGGGCGTTGTTCAAAGCCTCCTCCAAAGTTGAATCAATATAATTAGGTAGTTTTAAGTTTAGGCATCTAACTAAAGAAAGGGGGATGTAAAGTAGTAACTTTAGTCACTCCCAATTATACCTACATAGGTGGGAACCCGATTGACAAGGGACAGTTGATAGACTAGCAATGAAGAATATCATGGAGTTAAGTGACTAACAATAATGATTCAGATTTAATAGAATTAACAGATCCCGGTCCCCACCATTTTACTGGTGTTAGAGTCGTCGGTATACCATGCTTGCTCTGCTTTTATAGGAGCTCCCCCCCCCTCCCATTCTTCTCTGCCTACAAGTGTTACTGAGGAGAGTCTATCAAACCCATAGGAGGGGGTTGTTTTGTCTGATGGTATTTCGAAGAAATACTTGATCTCCTCGCTGCCCTCTAATTTCCAGCTTGTAGGCTTTTCCCATTCAATGATGGGCTTGTTGCCTTGCTTGAGCATATATTGTACCATCCTTACGTTACGGGTGACAACTTCAATAATAAGTTTGTTCTAGCATGAAATTTCGGACGGTTTGAAGCCATCCGGAGTTTGCGCATAGCGATATAATCGTCGCTTTTATGGCTATGCGCAAACTCCGGATGGCTTTAAACCGTCCGAAATTTCATGCTAGAACAAACCTAATATGAAACTATCGACCAGCAAACTTACTAGCACGTCTGTGTAAGCTTCTGACTAACCACGAAACTGAACGTATCCATGGATTATCTTCAAATAATCAGAAGACCTAACTCACTCAGCATTTATGGTTGATTCAGAATATAACATAATTGCAATGGACAATGCCAATATCAATTTATCTTTAAGAGGATGCCACATTTCACATAAGTATAGATGAAGACTGGATACTGAAAAATAGCCTTTGACAGGAGCGTTGTACTATACAACACCATATGGTCCAAGGCATTAATGCTGACTATGGCCAATGAGCTGAATTGGATTATGGTTTAAATATTGAAGCTGTCTGAGTGCTCCATGTCTATTTTACTTTGCTATTTTTTAAACATTAAACACAGAATGTCAAGCATTGTTGACATTTTCTGCTGTGATCTACATGAATTCCTTCTAGGCCCAGCTGGCCGCAAGGATTCAAAATAACGAGAGATACGAATAAGATGCTCAGAGGCTATGCCATCTAAAGGGTTATGGGGCCAACTAGCAGGGGTTACCTTGGAAAATAGAGCGCTCATGCGGGTTGAAGACATAGCTAGAAAGAATATAGACATACATTATAAGACAAGCGTGGTAAGATCACAGAAAATAGATCGACGATGTCACATCCTTAGCAGGCAAACAATGGATAATAAGCACCGCAAGAGATAAAACCACCAATCGAGTTTGAACTGAACTGAGGTAGAACTGGATTTGTACAGCTGGACCTTAAATAACTAAAACTTATTGCGAAATTGAAATGGAACATGTCAAATAGATGCAGACACTGGCGCGATCACGTATAGAATGTACGGGAATAAACTAGTGAAGATAATGACAAAAAGTAGCTCCTATCAAAGAGGTTCCGGATGTCGTCGGATCTAGTCGACTGAAGGCAAAAGTGGAAGAAGGATCTAGTTTGGGCATTCCAGGAATTACTGAATGTGTACCTATCCAGCAAAACCGCTTTTCCTATCCAGATCTGCACAAATGTTCATGCTGTAAAAGTTGTACAAAAGCAATTAATTTCGCACAGGATCGGTGTTTAAGCATTTCGCGTTCTAATCTTGGTGACTTAATCTTTTATTAACAAATTTAGGCAGCCAATGGTGGGTTTAACTGGGTTAATTTGAGTTGGAACCAGTTAGATGAAGGCTTCTACGAACTTGTATTTATTCACGTGCAATTATCCTTCACTTTTCAAATAAAGATAAGCTTTTTTTCTTCGTGAATTTGTAGCGCTCGATACGTGTTCCTGTTCTCGTCAACTATCGCTCTCCGTCACCTGTCAACCCCCGTCTCGGACGGAAGAAAAATGACGGTGTAGCAACCCCTAATGAATAAATATGAAGTTCCAAAGCACATAACAGGTTGTCATCGAGATGATCGCGCGGAGAGCCTTTTTCGGCGGGATAACGAAACTGATGGTTTTATTAAAATTCCAGTCAGGAGGCCGGTTAGCTGAGAAGGGTTGCTTGCCTGCGCCCTCGTGTATAGACGATGATACGGCGGAAATTAGCTAAAAATTACCTTTTGTGTTCGCTAGATTTTGTTCAGTTATTATTACGGAGTTAGTTATATAGATATCTAGGCAACTTTGCGACAGGACTATATAGAGAGGCAATTTATCTAATAAATACATTCGTTCCTTTATTTAAATCTGCCTTAGCTCGAAATATTTTTCGATTCCCTTTATTGGTACACATTGGGAACATTGTAGTTCATCGTCACATTATCTAGGATGGTAATTTGCATAACCCCATTACTATGTTACTATATTCCTGACACATTAGCGGTCACTAACTTCACGGAGTTGTCGTCAGCAAATCTCAGATGGTTAAGATATTCTCCATTTACATTAACTCCCATATTGTCCCACTCTATCTGTTTGCCCATATATTCAAGCAGCGTCGTGAATAACACGTGTTCATAATAAAAATCTAAAATATTGACGCCATCTGTTACCCAACAGCGCAATTTACTGACCTTCGTTCTGCATGCGCAATTTTCCACTTGTTCCTGAAAACATATGCTGAATGGTTTTAAATCTGCTTGATAGCGATGAAAATTCCAGTAAATCTCAGTCAGCGAAACCCGATGAGGGTATATTTAACGATGATTATTCGACGACATTATTACTAATCTAAATTCATCATTTTTTATATTGATGAAACAATTTGGACTTTCTCAAAGGCAATTTTTTGGGAAAATGCATAAATTCGTTTTCAGGGGAAGTCCTGTTCATAGACAAGGTGTTTTTCTTACTGATATTCTGGGAAATATCTGCGCCAGGCAGGATAATTAGATATGCGAGAAGTTTACTACATTTTGAGGTACCAGTGAATTTGGCATAGCTACATCTACTATTTTCCACTGTCTTTCAGCCCTAACCGTCGACAAAATATCTTACCCTCGAGATTACTGAAAATTTGTTTAATCTATTCTGGAAGCATACATGTTCATATCAGAGTAAAATATGTATTCGATTTTCTTAGTGTAGGAATCTGATGACAGCTCCACGAGCCTCTGAGGAATTAAGAACAACCAAAGTTTCAATGGTGTCAAAAGCCTTTGAAAAATGTATAAAAGCCAACTAATATGAATTGAAAATTGTAAATAATTCAAGGAAATAGAATCACTGTGAAAAATTCGGCATTCTATTGCAATGCTGTTGGTCTTGCGTCAGGGTAAAAATGGTTCAAATAATTGGATCTATCTGAGAGGATTTCAATGAATTAAGCATTGCCTAGGCTTCAGTGGTGTCAAACGCTTTTTGAAAACCTATGAAGATTAAATAGAGTTTCAAGTTCTGCGCACGCCCAAAAGTAAATTCTGATTAATTCAAGACAATTACTTAGTAAAAGCCCTGGTAGCAAATTTTGATTATTTCAAGTTCTAACCATATGATCATCCGTGATATTGCTATGAATACGTAGGCGCTTGTTATTATGCCTATAGAAATGCTAAAGCTGTTATCTCCTAATAAAATAAGAAATTGCTTTAGACTGCTAAGACATCTGGCACACATTTAACCAAAACTCCTTTTAAGTCGAATTAAATATGATTCTGTCTTACCTATAAGGCGAGACAAAAGAATCCAGATAACAATCAGTTTATA
>JAEQML010076480.1:0-13345 GCA_016904865.1 Pissodes strobi
TTTTTTGCGGCAGTCTACACAGGTAAAAGATTAATATATATTTTTTTCATTGATTATTTTATTTGGTATTTAATTTTATTTCCTCAGTCGGTAAATGCCTTTTGCCTCATGTTTCAAGCAAAGCCATGAATATGTTTAACAGGTTTTTTTACGAGGTAGTTTCTTTCCTGGTTATGTGAGGAGTCCGGAATCCTTCCGTTCTCGAGTTACTGCCTTCCTACCTACTTGGACCTGAATAGTTTCCTTCCTGGAGAGTGCTGGATTCGCCCAATGGATCAGATCATGAGAAATTTAGTTTTTTTATAAATAAATATTCAATCGGTTGATTTATATCCAGTTAGTCAACCTCAACATTTGGGCGTTATTTTTTTTATCTTGCTTTTAACCTTTCAGAAAATAATTGGTATTTTGTTAATACCCTAATACTCGAGCAAAAATTTACTATAAATTAATTGATTTGCTAGTTTTTTTTTAGAATGTATAACTATTTCTATTACATACACCATTGTATCTTACTTGATTCAATTCTCGGCATCGATCAGTTTCGAACCATTCTGTTGCCTTTTTTTCTCATATTGAATCCGTAATATTGGATTCTTAGTTTTAATATACTGAAAACTAGTTTAAAACATTCTTTGTATTCATCAGCTTAACTAGCTAACTTCAATAGCGCTTTATCATATTCTTATTTGATAGTTTCTACGGTTGTTTTTTAACTTGAATCAGACGATAACTAGTTAGTATTACGTCCTAAAGGGCTTGGAAGATGTTTCGTGTAGTGGATTGTAATGAGGCACTGTTGAAATATCTACTTGATTTAATATTATTAAACGTCGATAAAAATTATAATGAATATTATGCTATTTCAATTTTCGAATTATGTCACTGTCACTTCTCGATGGGGTGGATACTGGTCCTAGCCACTTCGGTATTACAGGTAGCCCAAACATGCCCCCGGCCTTGGAAGTTAATCAACTGACAACAGGTAGTGGACATAACCTGGTTATTGCCCTGGTAATGGTTCCGTCAGTAGTTCTGATGGTGGACACTCTGCAAACGCCATCCTTTCCTGGTATCAAACTTGCAACACGTCCTAAACGCCACAATGAAGGAGGCAAGTTGTCGTCCTTTACAAGAACTAGCTGATTTAGTTCCACAGTTGCTTCATGCTTCCTCCATTTGCTTCTTTGTTGAAGTTCGGCAATGTATTCGGTACTCCAACGTTTCCAGAATTGTTCATAGAATTTCTGGAGAAGCTGGTACTTAGTCAAACGATTCTCACTCACGTCAGGTGTTGGAGGGTCGGCTAACGTTGTCGGATTTCTTCCAATGAGGAAGTGTGCGGGAGTGAGTGCAGTTAAATCACTGGGATCGGAACTCATGGGAAACATTGGACGCGAGTTGAGTATTGCTTCGATACGAATCAGTAATGTTTGAAAATCGAAAAAATTAATCGAATGGCTTCCCAAAACTCGTTTAATATGATATTTTACACTCTTAACTCCCGCTTCCCAAATTCCTCCGAAATGAGGAGAATTTGGAGGGATGAAATGCCATTTAACGCTCATATTCGCTGCAAAATCAGAGATATGTTGACAATTATTTTTAAGAAAATCGGACATCTCCTTCAGCTCTTTATTAGCTCTGACAAAATTCGTGCCGTTATCAGAGAAAACTTCGCATGGCTTACCGCGTCTGCTTACAAATCGGTTAAAGGCTTGAAGGAAATCTGCCGTTGTTAATGCTAAAACGAGTTCCAAATGAATCGCGCGAGTACTAAAACAAATAAAAAGAGCTACCCAACATTTGAGGGGCCTACATCCTCTACCTGATCTGTCTTTCATGATAAACGGTCCCGCATAATCAACGCCAACGACTGAAAAAGGCATTGTTGGTTGTACACGCATCGCAGGTAAGTCTCCCATAATGGGATAAATCCTTTGACCACTATACCTGGCACATCTTACGCAATTTTTTACGATTTTACGGGCAAGACTTCGACCGGAAATTGGCCAAAACTTTTCGCGGATATTAGAAAGAAGAGACTGGGGCCCAGCATGTAATAATTCACGGTGCTCAAATTCAAAAATAAGTTGTGTTAATCGATGATTAGTGGGTAGCAAAATGGGGTGCTTTTTTGAAAAAGGAAAATCTGAATTACATAATCGTCCGCCTACGCGTAAAACGTCATCGTTTTTATCATAAAAGGGATGCAAACTTAATATCTTACTATTGTTAGATAGAGAACTTCCCTTTCTAAGAGTAATGAGTTCATCAGGAAATGATTGAAGCTGTGCAATTCGAATTAATCGTAAAAATGCATTATCTAACTCTTTAACGGACAAATTTGAACATTCACGTGTCGCAATTGTTAGTTTACAATTATTTATAAATCTTAACATGTAGGCGCATACTCGTTTTATTCTAATTAAATTTGAAAATCGTTCGAAACTAAAACTAAGTTTATCGTTTGATATGAGAAGACACAACTTTCTTTTTTCTGGAAGATCTAAGTCTTTTGGTACAAAGATATTTGGCCACGTATTTGAATCACGTATTAACCAAGATGGTCCGTTAAACCACATTCTTGAATGAATTAATTTCTTTGGGAAAAGTCCGCGTGAAACGATATCTGCCGGGTTTTCATCAGTAGGAACATGTTTCCAAATAAACGTATCAGTAAGTTTTTGAATGATTGTTACGCGATTCGCCACAAAAGGTTTAAGCAAATTGGGGCTGGTATTTAACCATCCAAGAACGATTGTCGAATCTGACCATAAATAAATATTATCGAATTTTAAGGGAATGGAATCTAGAATTTTAGAAACTAGTTGAGCCAATACTAGAGCAGCACAGAGCTCAAGACGAGGAATACTGATAGATTTTATTGGGGCAACCCTTGACTTGGCAGATAATAAATATGATTTCTGTTCACCTTTTGCATTACTGGAAACAATATAAACGCATGCTTCGTAGCTGGTTTCTGAGGCATCCGCGAAACCATGTAAAAATGCTCGATTGTAGTTATCACAAAATGTTTTTCTCGGAATTTCTAAGTTATTTAATACGACTAGTTCTGATGAAAATTCTTCCCACGCTCGAAAAATGGGTGGAGGCAATGGTTGGTCCCAAGTGAGGTTCTCAGACCATAATCTTTGAAGAAGTACTTTCGCAATGATGATTGAGGGACTTAGCAAACCCAAAGGATCAAAGATAGTTGCGATTCGTGAAAGAATTGTTCGTTTTGTAATAATACTGGGAGAATGAAAGTTACAAATTTTATACTTTAATATGTCGCGTTCACAATGCCATGATAGCCCTAATACTTTAGATTCGTTTTCTTTGCTCATTGAAAAGTTTACTTCATTAGCCGTTGCTTCATTGTTTAAGCCCGAAATTACTGACTTGTCGTTAGATTTCCATTTACGAAGCTCAAATCCGCGTCTTAGTAAAATGGAAAATATATTTTCGCATACGTACTTTGCTTCTTCTTGAGTGTCAACAGAAGTTAATAAGTCATCAACGTACATGTCGTTTCTTATTATATTAGCTATCTTAGTGTAATCCTTTTCACATTCTAAAGCTATCTGATGTAAACACCGAATAGCCAAAAAGGAAGCGGCCGTTGTCCCGTATGTGACAGTATTTAGTTGAAACGTCCTTATAGATTCATTCGGACTATGACGCCATAAAATTTGTTGTAAACAACGTTGTTCGGGATTTAATAACACTTGTCTGTACATCATTTTGATGTCGCTAGATAGAACAATCGCTCGCGTACGAAAACGTAAAATAATCGATAGCAAATCATTCTGAATAGTAGGGCAAGTCATTTGCAAATCGTTTAAAGATACACCAGTACTAGTTGGCGAGGACGCATTAAAAACGACGCGCAATTTAGTAGTCGAACTCGATTCTTTTAAAACACCGTGGTGGGGCATATAATATTCAATTTGATTGCTACATATTTTCTTCACCTCAGTCATATGACCCAAATTTTCGTATTCCTTTAAAAAACTAGAATATAAATCATTTAAAATTGGATTTAACAGAAGCTTTCGTTCTAACGATAAAAAACGTTTCATGGCTATTTCGCGTGAGTCGCCTAATAATTCTGGGGATTTCTTTAGAGGTAACGTAACTACATACCTGCCATATTCAGATAATGCGATAGTATTATTAAAATGATCTTCACAAGCTTGTTCTTCTATTGACCAGGAATTATCAACGTCAATCTCCTCGATTTCCCAGAATTTTTTAAGCTGATTTTGTAAAGGGTTGTTTATGGAATGGTTTAAGCTTAGGTTACATTGTGACCTTTCACGTGGAGAACTGATGATACCAGCAATAATCCAACCGAGTCTCGTATTTTGTAGTAAAGGTAAATTTTCCCCTAATTTTATTTGACCTACACAGAGAAGATTCCAAAATGCATCGACTCCTATTAGAAGATCTACGGTTTGGGGTTCAAAAAAATCTGGATCCGCCAATTTAATGTCAACAGGAATATTTATTTGTTCAATATCGATTTTCGTATGCGCAATGTCTGACGTGATTCTGTCTAAGATGAAACAGGATAAATTAAAATTGTACCCAGTAATTGGCGATTCTACTTGAATATCGCATTTATATTTCGCATAAGTTAACGTATCACTAATTCCCGAGACAGCTAAATTAGTACTGATTTTCTCAAGATTTAATTTTCTAGAAAGTTCTGTAGTAATATAGCTAGATTGTGAGCCGCAGTCAAGTAAAGCTCTAATTGTCGATACTCGCGTGTTTTCCGATTTATTACGAACATGAACCTTAGCAGTCGATAAAATGGTGTTCTGATTTACGCTTAAAAGAGTATTTGACATATCAGATGATTCGATTTGCACAATATCGTTACGACCCTCAGAACTTTGATATTCCTGATCCGTATTCCTTAACGCTTTATTTTCATGCAAAACCGTATTGTGTTTATTTCCGCATGTTTTACACCCACTCCATGTACAATCTCGAGGAGCATGATTTCTTCGAAAGCAATTCAAACACAAATTCAATGATTTTACTTTAGCGATTCTATCTTTGACGCTTAACTTTAAGAAATCCGGACAATAAAATAAACTGTGTTCGCCCTTACAATTAAAACAAGTATATTTGAATTTGTGATGCACATTATCGTTTTTATTTCCTGTTTGAATCAAGAGACCCTTTGAACAGTAACTGTGTTTCGCGTTTTTTCGATTTACATTGAAATCTCGGTTTGAATCATGATGCTCATATGATTTATGGCCTTTTGAATTATCAAAATTCATTTCTACCGTCTCTAATAAATTTGCACGAATTTTAAGAAAATCTTTGAAGTTTGTCAAGGTAACCGCACCTGCTTTTGTTAAAAATGATTTTTGCTTTTCCCATTCTTGAGTCGTAGCTTTGTCGAGTTTGCTTGCAATAATAAAGATAATCAAAGTATCCCACGAATCAGTGGGTTCGTTTAGTTGCTTAAGTAAAGCTAGATGTTTAAATAGATTTTCATATAAATTTCGAATTTTTCCTGCTGAAGGTATACTAATATTTTCCATTTCAAAAATTGCCTTCAAGTGATTTTGCACCAAAAGAGGTTTATTATTAAATCGATCGCATAAAGTATCCCAAGCAATGGTATAGTTGCCAGCGGCAAATTCCAGAGATTGAATCACCTGCGATGCTGTGCCGACCAAAGAAGCCCGCAAATAATGGAACTTTTGTATGTTATTTATGTTGGAATTTGCATGAATTAAAGATTCGAAAGTATCTCTGAATTCCATCCAGAGACTGTAGCTACCGTCAAATTTGGGCAGCGCTATTTCCGGTAACTTTATGCCTTCCAGTGATGACGAGCACGCTCCAGAGGCATGGTTAGTAGAGACATTCGATGTCGCATCGTCGCTTTCAACGTTAAAATTCTCTAATTGGGTCTTTGAACGAGCTAAAATGCTATAAAATTTGTTTTCAAACTCTTCCCGTTCCGCGTAATATTCCTCTGGGTCGTCCGCCAGACACTCAATCTCATTTTGAATGAGATCGAAATCGCATATAATTTTATCCGCGTTATTTATGCGCTGTTCCAATTGAACTACTTCTGCCCGTGTCTTTTTGTCGATTTCCAGGCCCTCAAACGATGAGACGAATTTCTCGAATTGCGTAAGCTTTGATTTTAAAGAGCCGCGCTTTTTTATCAGAACTTTAATAGCATCAGCTGAAAATGACTCTGATTCTTCTCTCGTGTTCGGCATAATGATTAACCTAGCTTAATGAATAGACAAATTAAACGAGCCTTGTCACGAGAAAATAAATACAAACTTGTCAAACCAAATTAATTTAAACAAATCCTTATACTAATGAAATTAAAATTGTATGGATAATACCTAAGTCACCGTGTATCAAACATTACGGCTCGCGAAATCAAACCAATACTCAAACAAAATATAAAACCTACATAAAACGGGTTATAACGAATGCAAGGTTTACCTCACGCACGCTTCTTTCGCCGTATCCAAAATAGGGCCCAATCAACCAATCGTCTTCTCGCTTCGTCAATGAGACTATACTTGTTTCCAATTATCGCTTCTTACTCCAAAAAATGAATCCGGCTCGAAGGACCAATGTTTCGTGTAGTGGATTGTAATGAGGCACTGTTGAAATATCTACTTGATTTAATATTATTAAACGTCGATAAAAATTATAATGAATATTATGCTATTTCAATTTTCGAATTATGTCACTGTCACTTCTCGATGGGGTGGATACTGGTCCTAGCCACTTCGGTATTACAGGTAGCCCAAACAGAAGATGTAAGCAGTGCATGATCATGTACTGGGTGGTTCAGTAACCATATAGTTAATTTTTGCTTTTATTTGCTTACTTGTCTTGAAACTGGTACTTTATTTAGTAGTATCTTTATTGCTTTCTGATATTTGATAACTGGTAATCAATAGTGCATAGTTCATATTTCGGTTATAATGTTCGTGTTCCTAACCAATGATTATTGCTAATTGATTATTGTTTACCTAATTTGTTGTGTAACGAGTGATTTACTTTACGTACTTAGACTAGTTAACGAATGTTTTTATTATTTAATCATTTAATAAGTCAAATTCGCGATTAATTGGCGTATTTATTGGCCGTTTTTCTAATTAGCTCAATTTTGCTTTTACCACCTTCATTATGTACCGAATAACTACTGTTAGGTAATCTCGAGTACAGTGTGTGGTACTGTAGTACACAATTCATTTAGTTTAGGTGATTTAAAGACAAAAGTTTTCTGCCATTTTATGGTAATAAACCGATTTTCTATTTACCTATCTACCTATTTCAATTAATTAGCTTTTAATATCAGTATTCCAAAAGGGGAGGTAGCAAGGAGTAAGTATCTAATTCATACTATTTGCGCTCAATATGTGAATGTTCTGGATCTACTGATTTTACCTTTATTGCTATCGTTTATTACTGACTTTTTCATGATTCATATTTTGATATTTGCTGTATTTTTTCGATTGTTAATACTGATAAATTTCTAATTTTCTAATAATTTTCTATTTTTTTTTGTATTGTGAAGCTTAAATCTTTATGAATTCGAATCACAACTTTGGGATTTTCGTTTTTTTTCCTATCCGTTCAAAAAGCAGTGGCACCATTACATAAATACCTACCCCTACTCTCCGATATTTGAGCTAGGGCCAAATATGTTTGCTTTCACAACAGTTCGTACAGATTTACGCATCGTTTAGTGATAAATTTTAAATATAACTTGGAATTTTATTCACTACCAGTTTCTCTAATTCTGGAGTAAAACTAATTGCGCGCAGAAAAATTAGTAACAAGGAAAAGCGTTACATTCTAGCCGAGAGTATTTTGAAACTAGAAGAATCATGTACAAGTCTACCAAAGTCGCTGAATCTAATAGAAACATGCACACAAAATTGGAAACAAATAAGAAGTGAGGTAGGAAAGACAGTATTGGCAAAATTAGAAAGCTTGATAGAAAAAACACAAGTTTTAAGATAAGTCGTAAAAATAATGTCAGAGAAAACTCTAAATTATGTCGCTATTAAAGTCCCAAAATTAAAATTTTGCTTTATAACTTCAGTACAGAACTTTGAAGGATACGTCATAACTAGTGCGTTTTATATTTTTTCAAATTTATATTAATTTGAAATTGATATAAATTGATATAGGAAAATTGAGTTTGTGATTTAATAAAGTATACACAACTTTAATTTATTTTTATTCAATCCTCAATCCCCTAGTTTAGTGAATATTTAATTTAGAAAATCAAAATTTAGGTGTTATATTACTGCATATTTACGTATTCTTTCCATATATCCTGAATAAAAATTGAATATATATGCGCATATCCTTCAGGTATTTGGTTGCGATCTTTTATAACGCATTTCAATAATGAAACGTCAGTATCGTACTAAGCTTCATTATGTTACTGGTAGTAAGAATCTAGTAAATCAATTCAAGTATAAGGGCAAAAAAAATCGTTTAAATTCTGTAAATCTAGTAAAACCTATTTAAAATAGTAATGATTGAAGGAAAACGACTAGATAATCATTGTTTATATTTTACTGTACAAAAACTAATTTTCCTGACTTCTCGTATAGCCAAATTATTAAGTTTATTTCTATCAAATCAAGATTTTAAGAAATTTTAGGCTAAATGGAAATGATGGCGAAATTATTAGATTATTAGATTATGAGATCGATTCACCTTGATTTAATTTTTTTCTACTTCTTATGTTATCCAACATAGGCTCAACCTCGAAATGCCTAGCCCGCTGTCTAAGGATTTGCGATATCACTATACAACTGACTTTTTTTTTTAATTTTCTGTGGTTTTTGCATCATCCATTCTTGATACATTTTGCTATTTAATTGCACATGTAATTACAAACATAATTTGCTTGTCATAATCAATCACTGGCGAAGAATCAACAAAATTGCATTTAGCAGTTTTAAGAGTTCTTTAATCTATTTTCTTGAAACTTAGAATACCGGCTTAAAAATTGTTTTAATTCTGCAATATTGCATAATGTGGGCATTCATCATTCATGAAATTATTTCATATATACGTATCGCAATTGTCAGCTTCTTTAAGTTTGCTTTTTTGCGATTATAATTCAATAGACTAACTGGTTTCTTTATTTTGCAATGATATACAATTTTCCAGATTTTTTTCCATCGAAGAGTTTCATCTTCAAGTAGTCATAGTAGTAATGTTGTATATTTTGCGATAAGTATTATTGAAAAGATCACTTTCCACATGCCACAGGCGAGGGTCATCAAGAAATTGTTATTTATATATAGAGTGTGTCAATTAATATCATGTATGTTTCTCAGGGGGTGAGAGTACATGACAAAATAATAAAAAATTGCTAACATACATGCATGGTCAGAAATGAGTAATTTTCGTTATTTCTCGTATCAAATAATTTATTTCAAATTTGGTACGCTTAAGTCTTTAAGAAGTTTAATAACAAAATATAAAATTCGTCGGTTGCAGTATATACTGTGTTACTGTTTATTTCATCTTTGTGAACTTTTTTGGAGCACCCTGTTTAAATTCTGATATGACTGTTGAAACCTACTGTTCTTTTCTCTAGTTTTTTGGGGTGCATTATTCTCGTATCTGTCACCGTTTTCGATTTATTTGCAAAAATAGCCATGCATGCAACTTAAGTGTAAACGAAATAATTAATCCTAAAAAAACTGAATTGATCTTCTGACATTTTGCAGCAAAAATTTGTTCCCTTATTAACTTTAGTATTAACTATTACCTATTACTTAACTTGAGGAGTTGCTTTTTTTGCCTTTTTTCAAAATACTTAATTATTTACGTTTATTAATGACCTAGATCAGGAAAGAACCAATAGAAATTTGACACGTAAAAATAATAACACAAATTGACAGAGACCAAGCCTACCCGACAATACAAAAAAAATAATACTGCAAAATTTCCTAGCAATGTTAAAACCATTGAAATAATTAATAGATAAGCAATGTTAAGAAATATATAATTAATGCTTTAATAAGTACGAAATATACGGTAGATGCATTGGACAACTCTTCAAACCACCCTGTACAAAAATATCAAATCGCTACTATGTTCCACAATTCGGATATGTGAGGGTGCAAGTCTGTTATCGTTATATAGACCTAATTTATATGACTGCAGTTAGCAGAATTAAGGACATTTCCGCTAATCTTTTTGGTCAAAGGTTTCTTTGAGGGTGGCTGCACTCTATTCTTATATTTCAAGTTTTATACAAAAAATGAGCTAAAAATAATAATAATTTGATTTATCCTTAGTTGTCTTTAGTTATTTGCACTTGTACGTTTCTCTTCATAGCTTAGCCAGTCGTTATTTCTATTTTTAAAAATAAAACATCGAAATAAAATCCCAACAATATAATCGTTCAATCTGGAAAGGGGTGACTTCCGGATCGAACTCTTTGACGTTGAACTTTATCCCAGGCCGTTATGTCAACTGGCTGCCAATAAAAATGAGACGCGGACTGAAAAAGCTTTAAGTTAAGATAAAGTTTAGGCGGCAAGGTTTTTAGGCTAGTTCCGGCACTTACCGGGCCGTTTCATTTCCTCTCTAGCTTTAATTCTGCCCTACCACGAAATATATCGCTTTATAATCCTGCGGTCTCCGAGAGAATTCCTTTGGGAAAAATGGCAATTTACTTTGGTTTACTTATGACGTGTACTCGAGTATTGAAAAATATATAAATTCTGGTAAATCTTTGTCTGGTAAATCTTTGCGGTCAAGTCAAGTTTTATTATTATTTGAGATCTAAGCTCGGTTGTTTTTAGATATATATGTAAACACATATGTTAAAAGCAGCATCTATAAAACGAGTCCAATTGAGATATGTTATTTGATTGCAGTAGACACAGTTGAAGGTGGCAATAAATCCTCATTCGGTCAGAACCAACCCCCGCTATAATCAAAAAATCAATTCAGAACAGAAGTATACAAATCAATAGTTATAAAATAGCTTTCTCAAATGAGTATTTTTCAACGATTATTTAATCTAATCAATTGGTAGAAAATAGGAGAAAGTTTTGGTGGAATTTTGAAACGTTGTTTTTTGGGTTGCCTTACACGAATATCAAGTTTGTCAATACGAATTTTGACCGCAAACACGTTTTTTAGGAAAACCGCATAAAAAAGTGCCTTTGTTATATTTTTACTAAATAACTAAAAACCTATCGATATTTGGTAGATATTGGAAAATGCGAGTATAAAATTTCCTACATTTTATTTCCTGCTGCTTTTTCCTATATTCAACACTTTAGTCGCGAGAATTAAGTGTATCTTCA
The DNA here is from genome assembly GCA_016904865.1 of Pissodes strobi. Classification (NCBI taxonomy): domain Eukaryota; kingdom Metazoa; phylum Arthropoda; class Insecta; order Coleoptera; family Curculionidae; genus Pissodes; species Pissodes strobi. Next base: position 11,358 of record JAEQML010076480.1, read on the forward strand.
CCGACGGATCCTTTTACTTGAAGGCCCTAGCTTTTCATCTGCATCTACAACATAAAAAGAAACAAATGAAACCAGAATTTTGTTATTTGTTTATGCATCGTCAACCCAAATATAAAAAGAGACTAAAATGGAATTAGAATTTTGTTGTTTGGTAATTATTAGTTTAAACTGATATCTTGTATAATTTCCTTGTCTTCTTTTATTGGTTTGGTAGGCTCAGTGACTATTTCATTCGTACTTCCACCTCATCTTCCGGGTCTTCAAGAATGACTGCTATAATGTCGCAACTGTTTTTGCAGTTCTAGCACAAGGTAATGCAGTTAAGCCCTGCTTTCTTATAACCACAACTTTATTTGTCAATTTGTAGTGCACTTGCACCAGACAAGCTTCAATAGGTCGTCGGTATCAGGTGGTAACAAGCCTGTGCAAGACCAGTTTTTAATATCTTCCATCCCTACTCCTCTGATTTTTTCGACACTCAACCATTGCTGAGTAGAGTAGAGTAGAGTTTATTCATGATAAGCTTTTATAGATCCTTTAGAGGCGTAGTCGATTATATCAAGATCGGCCTCTCCTATTGGTCGACCCATCTCGTATTACAATATGTCTTCGTGATGCAATCAAGTTGTCGTAAGAGCTTTCGTGGTGTAGAGGTTTAGATAGTTGGGTCCCATCTGGACGGCACTGGTTCGAACCCCTTTGCTTTTTTTAAGATTATGTTTCTAAACAGTTTTTTTTCTTGATTTTGGGTATGTCTTGGGTTAGATTGGGTTAGCACCTGGTCAGTTTCCTTTTCTTGAGCCCCCATAGCGAGCGAAGCGAGCGGAGGGCCATGCGGATCGACCAATAGGAGAGGCCGATTTTGATATAGTCGGCTACGCGGGATCTTTAAATGCTCATCATAACAGCAATATAATTAGCTTTTCACATGTCAATAACAAAGTTATCATTTCAATAGACATAAATAAATAAAATATTGATACTAGAATATCACAAAATAATGTATAAAACAACTTCCTGTAATAAAAATATAAATACACCGGCCAAGTGCAAATACATACACAATCTTATAAAGTAAAGTATTCAGTCAAACACAATAAAATACATACCTACACAGAGCAAAATGTATCATCAAAAATAGGTCGGCAGAGCGTCACATATTTTTCTTCTAATGAAAGAAAGCATTCCGCGCATGGCCTTTAAATGTGACTTTAGCTTCCCAGGCGGAATGATCCTGACATCATCCGGTAGAAGCTTATAGAGTCTAATTCCATAGTAGTCGACCCCAATCAGTCTTGTGTATGCTGTCAGTAGGCTACTTCTATGGCTAGTTCTATGGTCATGGTGGTCTACAGACGTAACGTAGAAAATTAAATGCTAACATACACCACACACTCCAGCACATAAAGACAGGACAAGGTGGGAATGTCCAGTTGAACAAATGTCTTCCTGCAGTTATCACAGTAGTTCAAACCACCCACCACTCTCACAGCCCTTCGTTGGAGATCGAACAGGTGGCGGCGAATGGAAGAATGGCGCAAGCCACAATGGCATAGGTAAGTCTTGAGTGGAAGGACAAAATAAGCCACTCTCAAAGTGGATGCAGAGACACGGTCGGTCAAGTGTCAAATAGCAAAAATATTACTACACAACTTAGTGCCAAACTATCCCTTCATGTTTATCACACCTTACATTAGAATCCATAGTCACCCCTAAGTACTTGACAGACACCGGGTTCATCCCAAAGCTGCCCAGGCTCCGCATAAAGGACACCATGGTTACCGTTTTGACTGATTAAGTGTCGGCCTGTTGCACGTAAACCATTCCTCTGCTACCGATCGCGCCAGGCCGATACCCTTACCCAGCTCCTCGGGGCTCCTTTCTGAAACAAACAATACTGTCTCATCAACGTAAAAGCTACTCTTGATGTTTGTCATGGCAGACTCCATATCGCTGAGGTATATGAGAAAAAGAATGAGGCCAAGGAC
>JAEQML010076481.1:0-13345 GCA_016904865.1 Pissodes strobi
GTTTTGTATTTCTTTATTTTTATTGATATTATATTTTATATAAGCTGCGAGTGGTAATAGATGAGGCACCTATAAAAATAAGAAATATCACAATAACAGTAATTTACATAAAAGTAATTTAAAATATGGTTTACTTAATTAATTTGTGATAAAGTTAGGCACCGCTCAGAAAAACCTAAGTTTAGTACTAATCAAAACACACACAAACAGAGCTAGGTACTCTTGCACAATGTCTAACTTTCCTTACGATAATATTAACTAATTAACTAAGACTTAATTAAAGCAATAAGGCAATAAATAAATCAATAACCATTAGACAATAATTTAAATTTTAATATCTTATACCTACTAAGTTTCTGTATGATGACCATAACAATGGGCCCATAGTTGCCATTCCAAGGAAATTGAATTACATTGAAAACCGGCATATAAAATTGTTTGAGATTGTAGTATGTTAGAGTCCTATATGGATAATATTTCCACAAAAATTTGGGGCGGTCACCGGTCATATTTTTGAGTTAGGGCTGCCTAAAGATACGCCACTGGAAAATATAAAAAATCACATTATATTACTTTACTTCAAGTAAATTTTAGAAAAACATGAATAAAAGATGGGAATTTCGGTTATTTGGTTGAAAAAACGTACCTTTAGAAAATTGAATCATATTTTTAAGTTTGCCGGCCTGCAAAGTATCTACAGGATGGTCCAAATCATACACCAGAAAAAGTATGCCAATACAAGCATGTTTTAGGTCATTAAAACAATAAAAAGAAAATCAAAATAGTGTAAGTTACATTCTTTTATTGCACTTTTGAACTCATAATAAATTTCTTGAGTTAAGGTTTTTGAGATAATCCTACAGGGTGCCCAAAGTTAAAATTCATTTGAATATTACTTACAACGAACTAATTATTCTAATTTATTGTAACGGCTAATAATTAATAAAATATTGAAATATAATTTTTATATATTCACTGGATTAAAGTAACTAACAGGCTGATTCCAAAGTAAGGTTAGTGACATATATGTACAGGGCATTCAGAAGAAAAGTCCAAAATAGGGATCAATTATAACTCTTAAGACCAAACGAAACAAAAAAAAACAATCTATTCAACAAGGAAGTTTTTGCACATTTTTATTATACTCACAAGCTTTGTGTTACTCACTTATAATTAAAACGAAAGTATAACATAATTTAAACACGAAAATACCTAGAACTCGATAATAGGAAAAATGCTTGTATTTGCACACTTTTTCTGGTTTATGATTTGGATCAACTTGTAGATATTTTGCAAACTTCATTTTGGCAAACTTCAGAGGATGTTTCTATATTCTAAAAGTATGTATTTTTAACCAAATAACCCAAATTCCCACCCTTTATTCATGTTTTTCTAAAATTTATTTGAAGTAAAGTAATATAATGTGATATTTTATATTTTCCAGTTGCGCATGTTTAGGCAGCCCTAACTCAAAAATATGACTGGTGACCTCCCCAAATTTGTGTGGAAATATTATCAGTAGGGATAGGACTCTAACATACTACAATTTCACCGATGCCGGTTTTCAATGTAATTACCGCGGGGTCCTTTGCTAATATCAGTTCTAAAAGAGAAATAATTGTCAATAAATAAATATGTATGAACCAAACATAAAATTATTGAAAAATACAGAATCCCCTCTAAGTGAATCCATTTTACAGAAAAAGAAAGTAAAGAACAAAAAATGTGTTTTTCTTTTTCAATGTTTTTTAGGAAATAAGTCACATAATTTTTTTAAATTATTTTTCTTACTCACTTTTGAACGCTTTTTGGAAGGAATTTATTCCTGTTTTTCCATTTTTCCCTTTTTTGATGTTTCACATCTTTCTTCATCTTTTACGTGCTTCTTTGCCAACTGCAACTGTTTTTTTATGGCGGTGGCACACACACTATGGCACTCGACGAGCGGTGTGTGTGTGCGAAGATGTTGATTGACACGGTTTTTAAATAGTTGTAGGTTGTAATTAAGAGGAAACAGATGTCCTAGGAGTGAGTTCCACAATGATGCAGTGCGCCAGACAACGTAGTCCTTGCAAAGCGATGTTCTAGGTATTTCCAGTTATACGACGAACGGGTGCGCTCTAGCCGTCTGCCATGACTGTCTGACAGGTGCTGCTAGGAGCGGGATGTTGCTGACCAAATCCTGGGAATACCTGCCGTAAAAATATCTATAAAACAAGGAAATCTCGGTCATATATTTGCGATGTTCCAGAATAACCAGATCCCGGATCAACTCCGGATCACCGAACAGACGCACAGCTCTCTTCTAAATGGAGTCCAGCAGCTTTAGGGTGTTCTTAGGTGCGGCACTTCAGATGTGTGAGCAATACTCTAAGCATGGTCTTATTTGCGCTTTGTAGAGCAAGAGTAGCTGCTGCGGTGTATATAGTTTTTGTTGCGAAATAGTGCACCGAGTTTTGCAAGGCTGATTTTGCGATGTTAGCAACGTGGTCATGCCAAAACATAATGCTGTTGATAGAGACGAGGATAAAGGAATGGTCCTGTTATGATGATGCCAGGGCACGTCGTACTGACTTTCATGGTGAACGTGGCTGGTTGGATTTTTGCAGCATTAAATTGGACCAAATTCCTGTCGCCCCAAATTCGAACTTTCTCCAGATTTTGATTAATTGTTGTAGTCTGCTCTTGTCTGTGATGATAAGTCTCAGTCGCTGGTAAAGGTTTTTCTGATCTAAATTGAGAGTCAAGGATACTGTCATCTGCAAAACTGCAAACAGGATTATTGGCTTTGTTTAGCAGGTCATTAATATAGATGAGGAACAGAATGGGTGAAAATATGCCCCGAGGCACTCCCGCATTTATGGTAAACCAGCTGCAGAGAGACGCTGGCAGTCCGAAGGACGGTAGTTTGTTGGGCAAACCGTCATGCCGAACTCTGCCGATTGCCTTCGAAATATCTAACGCAATCGCTCGAGATTAATATCGATGAGGAACAGAGTTGGTGAAAGTATTGCGCCCTCTGAGGCACTCCCGCATTTATGGTGAATGTGTTTGGGATGTGTCCATCAATTGCAACGTGCAGAGATGCTGGCAGCCCGAAGGACGGTAGATTGTTGGGCTTACCGTCATGCCGAACTCTGTCGAATGCCTTCGGCCAATATATCTCCTGCCGATCTCTTTTTGCGACAGCCGTTGCTAACAATATTACAATCTTCATCCTCAAAATCTTCTGACCAATGTAAATAATACCTCAACTCAATATTCCTCTTATCGCGGTCCTGAGCAGTCCCATCCTGATTTTACTGATTTCTTCAATAAACTGACATACTTCTTCCTCATTTTGTATCTTGATAGTAGAGTTTTCTCCTAAGATTTTCGCGAAATCGTCTGCAAAGAGTTAGTGTCCGTGCGCTCCTCATACATGCGTGCCAAGTGTACATATTTACACAACATATTTTTCACAATATATTCAGGATATGTACACTCATATCGATGAAAGTAAATTGTATACTCAACATTATAACGTCCTACATTCATTCTCGCGTACTTGCCTTAAATTAACTATGTATACTTTAGAATCACTAAAAGATTTTACTTTATACTGACCATAAACCCCTGTATCTTTTGCTACCTCTGCCCTGTTTTGCATTTTATTTTTTTGCTTTTTTGTGTGCCTTTTAATGATATCCCTGTCCTGGTAGTTACTAGCATTTGGTATCTCAACGTCTAATATCCTTTTCAACATTTCTAGATCCACTAAATCCTCAATTGTGTCCATCAGCTTCTTAATCATCACATGGGTCTTTCTTCTGAGTTGATTTTTCTTTAGCATGTTGTTTTGATACCTAAATAGTGAAAATTAATTTATTTTGATATACCCAAATAAATCAGTAGGCACCTGGGTTCGACCTATAACAATGGACCTACATTTTTGTCCTGTGTTCATCCTGAAAGTAATACCTAAAAATATAAGTTAGTTAACAGAATTAATTAAATACCCATCTAATTATAGAAACAAGTCAATTTCATATTAATTAAGTACAAATTCTAAAAAATTATAATTTTCACCTAGTCAAGTAATTGACAAGATCAATTTCGTTGCCTCGTTCAATTTTAATAGGTATGTATAGGTGATCTCTAACATCCTATTTTCGCTAGTTTCGGCGAATATCTTCCACATTTCTTTCCTGATTTCCAGGTCCTTGATTTTCTTGTTCCCTTGAATGTACCAATTCTTCACTACATGACATGTACATAAAAGCCGTTTTGGGTGGTTGTTCATTGTTTTCTTCGAAGCCTTGAAATATTTGGTAACATCATCGCTTATAAAATAGTTTGGTTTTATTTCTTGTTATAAGGGCGTAATTGTAAAATGTATAGTAATCGTATAGCTTTAATAAATACCTAACTAAAATGTATAGTAATCGTATAGCTTTAATAAATACCTAACAAAAATAGAATTACGCACCTAAAAAACTTCCTAAACTACTTGATCAAGCCGATTTGTAGGAAAGAACGTTATTGGGAATCCTGTTTGTACCGTGGGTGCCGTCCATGCATATCATGTTTGAGAATTTCAGCAGTTTGTCTTCCATAGTGTGGTTCATAAATCCTAAGGCAGAATCTCCATTCTTTAGAACCTCATGCTCATCTCCTATTATGAAACCATCACCAAAATGTATATATACAAAAAAAAACACCACCTTGACATACATTAAGTTTTTATTTACAATACCTACATTAATTCATTAATTTTTTATAAGTTTAATAATATTGTCGCCACCAGCTACAGAATGCTTAACTAAAAAACTTTTTAAATTACTGCCAGAATTAACCAGATAAATAAATTTAAAATACTTACGCCTTAGACAATAGGCAAGCCAAACTAAAATTCAAGAAAAGTAATGTACAGTCATGCAATACGAAAGATAATTAAGGTAGAGTTAAAATAAATAGGAAAAATTGCAAAATAACATATAGCACGGGTGATAACCCTAAGTTAAATAACAATAAAAGACATAATATTCAATCAAGTATGGATTATAAAATAATAAAAGCAAAAATTCAAATGTCTATAAGCGAGGAAAAATATCAACGCATAGAGCAAAGTAGTAACTAATAATATACGGTTTGCAAATAAAAAAATATATACACTGTAACCTATAAGATGTTAAGGCTCGTAGCTCGTAGCTCGTAGCTATTCAAATATGCTACCCAATACTAGATATCTGGGTACACATAGTATATACAGACATTCTGACATGGACATAAAAGTCACAACAGATGAATATAAATGTACATTATTGCTTAGAAAAAGGGCAAAATTCTTTCCACCTTTCTTCAATGCTGCTGCTACCATTTCATTTTCGTCCCTTCTCTCCTCAATATTCTGTTTTCTATAATGCACATCTTTGCTGCATAATAAGTTAATTCGTTCCAATTCCTGTTTCTCCATCTTCATAGCATCTTCATGAATTCTAGTGCTTGGTACACCTGACTCCAACTTCTCAATTACCACTTGCTTCTTGAGCGATGACAAATGCTTCCTTCGTAATTTCTTCTCATCATGCCCAACATGTGTCTTTCAAAATGTAACCATAGCTTTTCCATCATTATATGCATTGCAGACAATTCCTGAGGGGCATACAACTTTCATTCTAATTGTCCCACCAGCTTTCTCTGTATATTCCTGGTACTTGGGTAAGTAACCTAAAATCATGCAATAATTCATATTATACCTATTTACCAAGAATTAAATTACTTTAAATAATGTATCTTTGGTATCACTCTTGTTGCAATGGTAATACACTGTTTTACGGGACTCTCTTTGGTTACTTCTGTGCTTAGCGTAAACTGTCTCGATTTTTTCTGATTATGTCCATGTTTCAAATTCTTTAGGACTAAGAAAATGCAGTGTTTACTTTAATAGTTATATCATCAGTGTCTGCATTATGCTGCTTTAGGTCTTCGCGGGACTTTAACTGAGTTCTTTCTGTGGCACACAATATATTGACTTTTTGCCTCCACTCCGGTCATCTGAAATATTGCCTTATGTTGGTTTAATAATTTTAAAATCTTAAATTTTTTGTCACCACACAAACTACAGAGAACTTGTATGTTAATATTAGATTTGCTTAATTTACTAGATGCCGAGGGTGAATATTGCATGTTTTCCTTCTGAAAATCTTATTTATTTTTTTTTATAACAAAGAGTTTACATACATATCACTGTACACTAGAGACAAAAATTACTGTTTTAACGAACAGATTTTTTTATGGAAACCAGGTATTTTCACTAGATTATTGTTTGCTGTAACGAACAGTTTTTTACACAGAAGTCTCTTATGATTTCCTATGTTGTGTGTCCAAATACGAAAAATAAGTTTTTCTATATAAACTGTAACAAACCAAAAGATTCGGGCGGGAATTCCGGCTAAATTTGTTGTCAAATATTCAAAAATGCCATTTTACTGCGCTTGCGGTGTGTTCATTTTTGTGTCGTCTCTGAATGAGATATGCTCAGGGGCAAGAAATTAAAAAAACTCCGAATTAATTTAATTTCTCTATTATATTTCATGCAACTTTATAACGATTGACTCTAAGCCCGAAGTGTGATGGTCATTCCTAGCATTGACTTGTAAAAGTCCCAAACAACTACTATAAATTTAGATGGTTTGAAACCTCTCATAAAACGGACAAAACCGACGCAAAGCTAACCATATTTACACCAATGGGCTCAGACACCGAAAATTAACTTCGATTTTTAAACTGTGGCCAATCCTAGTAATGTCCACATTTCGGGCTTAGACTCTACCTACTACAGCATATACAGTGTGGCTATCTAACATGGAATAAATTCTGTATTATCACTAGAGCTAGATTTGCGAAGCATCACTAAGGCACGTCAATTATTAGTTGGTTTTGCGCTCTTTATAACCTATACAGGGTACGTAAGGAAATAATTTCCATAGCCAATTTTATTTCAAATGGCAACCCTACTTTGTCTTGTATATTCTTAAAACACGTCTCATTTGACATATTTAAGTTGAGTTTCACTTTTGCATTTTTAGCATTTTTTTAAACTGGTAATAAAAGAATTGCCTGAATTGAACGATATTTTTATTAAAATCTATTACATTAAATTTGAAAGAAGTTGAAAATCTGAATTATCTCTGGTGTAATAAGTTTGCACTCATGTCTTATTCGCTCTTTCAATGTATCAATATTCCTTAATATATGTTTTGTCAACTCGTAACCCACGCGAGATGGGCCTGAAATATGGATTTGTGACGTCACAAGCTTAGGCCACCCAACATAAAACGAATGTTCGCTGCTTAGGCAATTGCCCGGCATTTTATACTATCGTTACCAGCACGCAATGTCTGAAACTGAACTACTAAATAAACAACTTTTACTAAAATGTAACGAATTTCAAACCCTGAAGTGAAAACTAATTTATATAAGTAAACCGTTAAAAATATAATCTACATCGGTGCATTGGAATTTTTGTGGCGCCAATTTTGGACTGGAATTTCATCAAGAGTATTCCAGAAAATTTTCCCATATCTTTGGAAAATCTCAAAACGGATAGTTTGAGCGGCACAAGCGATTTTAAGTTTCTAGAAAAACCACCGCTAGTATAGAAGAGCTATAACAAGTGTCCCAACTTTGTCAATGGCCATTTCACATTGAACTGTTAAGTAACAATAAATTCTTAAGTAAGTACCTACCACTAAAATAAGTATGATTGTATGTATAGATGAATGAATCTGGTCTTGACGGATCTGTGCTGACGGACCTACCCGGACCCGTTCTCAAGGATTGTATCCGATGATCAGGCCACTAACCCAAAATTGAAGTTTATGTTATTCTGACGGAATCGATCCATACTCTGATCGAGTTTGCTTATTTAGGGACAATTACCCGTCAGTTCTTAAAAAATTTGATCCTCAACATAGATTCTTAGATCTTTTAGTCAAGTTTAAACGACCAGCGGGCCAGACCGCAAGAAAAAGTAAAAAAATGAGTAGGTAGTGAAATATTCAGCTTACTTAGTAATTGCTATTATTATGCCGAAAAATAGGGAATTATTAGCGATTGCATCAGCTGAGATAATTGTTGCTAATTTTGAAAAGATATTATTAATGAACCCCGAGATTTTAAAAATTAATTCCGAATGACAGATGCAGATTTTGATCTTCTTTTGGGTAAGTCAGCTAAAAATATATATTATCCTATTATTGATTGATTTGTGTCTTGATTTTAACTACTGTGTGTATTAAAAAGCTAGGATGGTTTGCAATAATAATAATATTATAACATCCTATATATTGGTATTATTTTGTTAGAGTGTTGTTGCGTCTCTATTTAACTAAGCAAAATACAAAAATGAGATTGGCTATTCCTGCAGAGGATCGCCTTGTAGCAACCTTAAGATTTCTGGCGACTGGAAGGTCATATGAGGTCTTCAAATTTTCAACTAGAATTATTGCTCAAATTTTAGGGTAGCCGAAAAACCGCGCTTTTAAAGTTTAGGGGGTTTAAAGGAGATATTCCCAACCGAAATTTATGGGGAAAAATATGGGACGGTTATCAGTACCTCTAAAAAAAAATAAGCCGTAACACTAGTACCTAACTGTTGTCTGTACTATATACAATATTATGATCCGTTCAAAAAATATAAAATGAAAACATGCAATACCCAAATCATAGCCAGCCACAATGTACAGTAGCGTAGCCACACATTTCACAAAGGGGGGTCTTCAAACTAAAAACATTATAGCTTATGGTAATACAGAGAAGCATTCAAAGAGATGCCCGCAGACGAACCCGTCCCCCTTCCCCGTGGCTACGGCACTAACCATGTGTAAAAAAAATTACCACAAACTGGATATATAAACATCCTTTGTGCCAGTTCCTGTTTTTTTGGAAGCTTGTACTTTACATTTTTCCTTCTTCACTACTCTTCTTAAATTTTGAATTTTGTCTTTTACACATTAATTTAACAGTGCAATTTCGCATTCTATTAGTTCTTCGAGTTTTTTTTTATTTTTGGTTACGTAAACTTCACAGTTGACTTTCCATAAACATGCATGGCTTAAGTCTATATATAGCTTGATAAATTCGGCAATTAAGCTCTTAGTCCACTCCATGTCCAGTTATCATTGGCGTGATAATAACAAAAGGAGAAAGAATCCTAAAAGTATGCAGCAGTAAAAATGTATTAGTCTGCAGTGTCTGATATGTAGAAATTATTATTTGCAACTAAAAGATAAAACACCAAATCCGGATCGGATCCACGTGTTAGTTGGCAACTACGGATCAAATTTTTCGGATCAAATTCATCGGATTTTTCCGAAGTGGTCCGACGGACCCGATTCGTAGCCACACCGCCGCACACACGCTCGGACATTTTGACAAATTTGTTCCAAGAGGGACGAGATCCTCTAAAAATTCCGTTAGTGTATGCCCAGCTAATGGGGCATGGAATATTGCCAACATAACAAAAACACTTTAAGAGACGCAATAAAAAAAATTATGACTTATTAATTTAGATGATAGTTAAAAACCTGAACTGTACATACATGATAAAACACCTCGTAAAAGATAATAGATTTGAAATTAAAGCTAATACATCACCGAGGGGGTAGATTTTTACGCCTCCATTAGTGAAGATCTTCTTGTAACTCCATAGATCTTAATAGATATCCTTAGATTTCCAGGGATATCCTGGGATCTACAGAGATATCCTTGGATCTCTATGGAGATCAGTTGAGTATCCATGTAGTGTCTCCATGTATCTCCTCCGAACCTCCATGTATATTAATAACGTTTCAATTTTATATGGAATTAGATCTTTAAAAAAAACACGATTTTTGCTGTATTGGTAGTTTGATATTAATAATAATGTGTATCCATATGGATAAATAACAAATTTATTAGAGGTAGTAAGTAGACTACTACAAATGGTAAGTAATACTTGACCTAATAATAGTGGATTATGTACCAAGGCATGGCAGAAAATAGATTATTGCTATTGAAGGACTATATCGTTAACTAACTCAGTTTTATTTTTCTCACAACTTGTTATGGTGTTTCAGAGAATAAACAACATCTGAACAAGAAGTTAATGTTTAAACAAAAAAATACTAAAAAATATATCAATATCAACTGAGTTTTATTAAAATAAAGGAGTATTACATAGGTAAGTTATAACTATCCTAAACAAAACAAACAGTGCAAAATAGGTCCTACATCAAAAGAATATTATACAATAACAAAAAACTTATCGCAGAGGAACACTACGTAGAAAAATAAACAGAATTTATAATCACTGTAATGAAAACTGAAGAAATAATAAAAATAAAAACAACAAATATGCATTTGTTTTTGACCTAATAAACAATAAATAGGTATTCCCAAGTCGATTTAGAATAAAGGCACAAAACGCAGTAAGAAAAAGAATAACAAAATCAAGCAACGCAATTATTATATTAAACTTTTTAGTTCAGCCCCCCCTCTAAATCCGCCACTGAATCGTGCTCATTTAAAATGTTTATTTTTGGCGTAACACATTATTCCTCTTTTTCAGAGTTGATGTTGGGGATCTCCATGGAGTCACTACAAGAAAACTCATTCGAATTACTTTCAGTGCTCGTTTTAGAACTAGATAAATTTCGGCGGGATGTAGAAGGTGCGTTATTTGCTTGATTTTTGTTATGCCACTCTTTGGTTGCTTTTTTTGCGCATGTCTCCACGGATCTCCATGAAATCTCCATCCTGTAAGACAGAAGATTTCTACAGTGACTACACCCTCGTAAATCACACACTTTAAGACATCAGACATTTTAAGAAATGTGGCAAGAGAAGCTTTACGATGTGCAACAACTAAGCTAACCATCATATGGCATCTTTATCTCGAGTATAAAATTCGTCCAACGAATAAAAAGCTCTTCGACAAAAACTTCTCTAAGACATTTTCAGCCTAATGTGTGGAAGGTTACATATTATTTCAAGCATACAATGGAAAATTCAACATTTTACTGCAAATAACTAAAATTATGCCACACATAAGAGTTGATTTGTTTCAGTAAAATATTGATGATGTATAGATGAATTTTTAAATAAATCTATAATACACTATTCAAAATGTGCGTACAATATATTGGACCCAATATTATAGTTAAATGCTCTTACACTTATTACATCCTCTTTGTTGTAACTTTAAATATGCTGGGAAACAAACATTGTTTATATTTCGAGTGTCCCCAAAAAATGTACCTTACATGGGGCTGTATGAATACACGATAAAACTGAGAGTGCAGCATTCATATAAACTCTTTCCGATACAATATGTGGCACTGGAGTGAATGGAAAACAATTTTTTAATAAAGATTCATAGAGAGCCAAGTAGAATACTCCATGTTTTCAATATATTTATACAGCCGCTTAAATGGGGATTCAAGAGTCCTCACTTAAATTAACTTATCAACTAAAGCATTACATTAACGTTTTATAGCTAATTTGTTAAATACCTCGCCAACTGTTTATTTTTGGTTTTGTTTTTTTTAATGGGAACACAAGTTGGGATAACTTTAACGGTCCCATTGGTAACTAAAAGTGATAATAGAAACTTTACATAACTTTCAAAAAAAAACGTACGAACATTTGGTAACATAGCCTTGGTATTTTTGAAGTTATGGTGTGGAAAAGTCCTAATAATCGCTTATATTCATTTATTTTTCAACTTTCAGTTTTTGGAAGCGAAAAAAACAGAAAATATACCTATATTTTAGCATGAATACTAGAGAACATTTTTATCCATTACCTTCACGTGCAGTCTCTGGTTTTAAGAAACAAATTTCTAAGTTAAAGAAAAATACCTACAGTCTACAGCAACAATTTTTTAGTTAATCGCTAATATTGTTTTTTTCAAATTATTTAAATTAAACCGCGATGATCCGTCCAAAACAATCACATTGTTTATGGCATATACAATTTCAAAGTTTCTAGGAAACTTAAACACGTTCAAAGTGCAAACATAACATACTAATCATACAATAAACGATACCAGGCGGTTTAGTAACTCTTGATTCATTTGAGGCTTAAACAATATCAATATGAAACCGACATAAACACCTGGCTTCTCCATTTACGACAACGTCAAACTCCACGTATTTTCGGCCTGATGGACTTCACGAAACGTCCAACTGCATAAGGTCCAGGCACGACTATTGACGCTACGATAAACTCTACTTTTTAAATACCCCATCCCGACAAAAAAAAAGTCTAGCGGGATTAAATCGGGTTACCTTGCTGGCCATGCCATCAGGAGTGTTGTCAGAGGCGGTCGTGACATTTGCGATCAGAGCAATATTTGCGACACTTGCGGTCGGTGTTGATTATTTGTATGATTTTTGGGTAAAAGGAATAACGAGAGTACAGATACCGTCAACTAGTTTATATGTGGTACTCGACTGTTATTTTATACACAGACTGGTTTTTAAATAAAGTTGCCGTTGCTTGAGTATTTATGGCAAAGAGGCTCTACTTCAGTGGCGTACATAAAAGGGGGTATTTTTCCAAACAAATGCATTTCAGGTCGTTGCAAAAATCGGCCAAATGAAATATTGATGTAAAAATAGGCAAAAAAGATTTGAAACGGTTCGGAGTATTGACCATTAAAAAATCAGGTCACTACCAACAAAATTGAAATTTATATTTTAATTTTGGTAAAGCCATGTCTCGTGGGCCAAATTAAATTGAATCCTTTTTAATGCTTAGTGACTTTTTATTTGCAAAGGATTTTTTATCAATTTTGCATATGTTATGGCCTAAGACATTAGAATCAAAGAGAACTTTGCAAAACGGGTCTACTTCATTGGCGTACAGAAATTTTGAATCTACTTAATTTTTTTTAAATTAAAAAAAAAACATTATTTTAAATTTTAATGTACGCCACTGAAGTACAATTTTCTTTTTGAATCTAATATCTTAGGCCATGATATGTCCAAAAATGATAAAAACCCCTTTAAAAATATAAGGTCATTAAGCATTAAAAAAGATCCAATTTAACTTAGCCCACAAGACATGGTTTTTCCAAAATTAAAGTATCAATTTTTATTTTCGTTTGTATTGACCTAGTTTCTTAATGGTCAATATTCCGAACCCTTTCAAGTCATTTTTGCCCATTTCTACATATTTATTTTATTTGGCCGATTTTTGCAACGACCTGAAATACATTGGTTTTGAAAAATACTCCCTTTTCAGTGCGCCACTGAAGTAGACCGTCTTTGCAAAGTTCTTTTTAATCCTAATACCTTAGGCCATAACATATCCAAAAATG
>JAEQML010076482.1:0-13344 GCA_016904865.1 Pissodes strobi
AATACATTGGTTTGGAAAAATACCCCCTTTTCTGTACGCCACTCAAGGAGAGCCTCTTCGCAAAGTTGTTTTTAATCCGAATACCTTAGGCCAAAGCGTATTCAAAAATTATAAAAAAATCCTTTGAAAATAAGAAAGTTATTAAACATTGAAATGCTATTTGGGGTAAACTTATACCTACCCCAGTATTATTCAAATCTGGCGCTAAATGGAAGTGAGAGGGGCAACGACTGCCGGCGTCTCATTACTTTCAGTTCGCGGCAAGCGGCAAGTCAATTAGCGGTTAGGTCGCGCCGATCTAAAATCGTTCTGGATAACGAAATTCTGCGTGCGACGCCTCCCTCTCTCTCTCTTTACAGTGACTTTAAAGTCAGCGCCATCTAGTGTATGTGGCGATGACTCGAATGACTGTATTCGCGCTATGTCTTCGCGATGCAATCAATTTGAAGTATAAGCCATGGTGGTCTAGAGGTTTAGATGGTTGGGTCTGAATTCTGTGGCTATCGGCGGCGGCCGGCGGCTCGGGTTCAAACCTTTTGCTTTTTTTTATTTTTTTTTACGGTTGCTTCTAAACAGTTTTTTTCTTGATTTTGGGTATGTCTTGGGTTAGTTTTGGTTGGCAAACAGTTTTTTTCTTGATTTTAGGTATGTCTTGGGTTACGTTTGGGTTAGCACCTGGTTAGTTTCCTTTTCTTGAGCCCCCGTGGCGAGCGGTAGCGAGCGGAGGGCCATACGAAAAGTGAAATATTACTTATTGTAATACGTGCCCGTACTTTGGATGCACTTTTTACGAAATATACAGCAGCTTGCATGTTTCCTCGAATACATGACACAATCGTGTCGGGAACGATTTTAGACCGGCGCGACCTAGCGACTAGTCGAGATGGACCGACCAATAGGAGAGGTCGATTTTTCATATATTTAATACTACTATTATCGTGAGTCGAGCCAATATTTGTCCGAAATCAAAACGAGATAGAATGATCGATGTGTACTTGCAGCGTTGAGCGCAAGTCAATTATTTCAACCAATAAGCGATGCCCCTTTGATTATCGATCGCCTCCACGTGTGCGTGGTCGTATAGAGCGCCGAATTGTCAGCTCGTTTGCCGTTTTGTTGTTTGTTGCCGTTTACCATATATTTAATAAATATATGCCGTTTACAGTATTAAAGTCATTGTGAGTCGCCCATTTTGATGTTTACTGTTTGCGTTGTACTTTACTCAAATGCCTATACTTACTTTGTTTATTGTATTATTGTTATTTCAAACTTGGACAATTTGTCGGTGTGAACTTGTAGTGAAGATGCCAATCATAGAATACAATTATGTAAATTAATTATGGATTTGTATATAAATGTGAGATTTTTCCATGAAGCCAAACAAATGTCGTCTAAAGAAGAATACCTACCTATATAAGGCAAAAATACACTATTTTATTTAAGGGGCAATAAAATTAGAAGTGTCATAATATCATGTTTTATTTACCTCTTAACCCAAAAATATATAAATGAATATCTGCAGTTACATCCTGTTTGAAAACTAAGATTCATATTGTTTTGTAATCATATGTTGTTTTTCAATTATTTCTATCCACCACAAACATCTATTCATTTTTGGAATATCATTAAAGTTATACGACAAATAAATTTCCTAAATTATATTGTTAACATAAATACTAATTTATGATGAGGGCGTTTCACACTGACTTGGATTTCAAAACGTACATACCATATTTATGATTTTATTGATTTTAATATGTGAAATATACTATTTGCCTCGCTAGCTCATGCGCAAATTAACCAAAGTACACATCAAGCAAGTGCAATGAGTGCAACAAGTACCATCGTGCCGAAAAAAAACTGGGACAACAAAATCCTTGTTGTTGAATAGCTCCTAGGCTATAAAGAGTATGCAAAATCCATTGAGGATAAATTATCATTGTTGTCATGGAAGTGAAAAGGTTAAACACCAAAACAACAATACTAGTACCTTTTGCAAAAGTACGAGGCAAAATTAAAATACGTATGTTTATTGTTTTAAAATGTAACAAAAATAAAAACAAGATTTTTTATTTGGTATTTGCACCGCTATTATCTATTAAGGCTTGCAAACAATCCCTTTTTGCTCGGTGGTTAACGCGGGCATTTTAAAAAATATATTTCTTTTGACATATCCGTCAGTCACAACATTAAATCGAACTGGTAACTTCAAAACAAGCTAAAAGTCCGGCAGATTAAACTACATTTTGCTGTCCCAGTTTTTTTTCGGCACGATGGTACATCCTCGGCGAAATGCAGTTCCATAGTAAACAAGCTTGACACACGATTAAGGAGGTCTAGAGGGAAGGAGATCAAACCATTGATTTGTATAGGAGTGGATAAGCAATAAATAGACCAAACATGGCAAATTTACGACCGCGAAATGTAAACAAAGAGATTTCAATTTGGACTTGCGCATTAGAAAATTAGTAGGAGCTAGCTGTTGCACCGTGAAGGTAAATAGGCAGGTCCGGACTTCGAAAGTGATTATTTCACCAAATATTCGGTAGAGGAGTCTTGCCGATTGTGAAATGGACCCCAGTTAGCATAGTGAAACGAACAATAAGGTATTATTATAAGTAATACTTATAATAATTAGACTTACCTGAAATAGGAAATCCCGGGTATTTTGCCTCTACTACTACAAAACACAACCATACACTTTCGGGATTCTATTTTGGTAGCATCGCCCATTGTTGATGTGCGTATTGTTCAATTTAAACGAAAATCAAAATAGGGTACGCACAAAGCACAAACGTGAACCACTAAACTAAAACTAATTAAGCAACTACAGACAGGTCCAAAGAAAGTAAAAAAAAAGTAAAAACTCGAATTATTAACTCAAAACGCCGCGCCGTCAAAACGAAAACACGTCAAAGACAAAAGCCAAGTTCGATCCTGACCGACGCCTGCTGAGACGGCAAGTGTGACAAGTGACAAAACGGTATCTTCTTTGTTTACGTTTTTCCATTTTGCGTCGATTTTGTCATGCGCAGAAACCTGTTTTTTCGCCCATAGGTTGCCACTTTTGAATAGTGCGACAGGCGGCTATTGCTTATCCCATATACGTAAAAAAAATATATAGATAACATTACATTTAAACAATAAGCGGATTGTGAAGCCAAAGAGTGAGATAGATATACAATTTTGTTTGACACCATATCATAAGTCTATCTTTATGTAGGACAAGCCGCCGCTGCGCTTGCGTGCCGCTTTCATTTTCTATTGGTGCCGCTGCTGCCGGCCGGACAAACGACAAAACAAACCGAGGAGAAATTAAATCAATATGGCGATTTTCTGATTTTTAGCTAACAAGTTTGTAGTGTGTATTGTGAACGATTTTTAAGTGATTATTCTTGTGTTTACAAGTTTGGACAATTTAAATATTTATATTGTATTGTTTTCGAACCAATAATCCTCGATAAGTTATCAGAGATTTTAATTTCTAAGTAGGTAGTTTCAAAAATTATTTTGCATTTATAGTATACCTAATCATATTTGTTTTGTATGTAAAATTGTGGTTGATTTATATTTTAATTAAGCCTTTGTAGTTGTAATGAAAACTTTGAATAAAATATTTAAGAGTATGCTTCTTCTTTTCCTGTTGAGCTATTTTTCGCAACCTTATTGACATTTAAAAAAGATTGTTCAACAAAATGATTTGTCAAGTTTTTCAGACCATGAAAAGTGCTTAGACGTACATTCTACATCAGATAAACTACAGGTAGTTTTTCCTAAGGTAAGCTTTTAAAATAATTACTTCTAAAAACTATATTCTTACTTCATTCGAATACTTAGTCCAATAAAGAGCGTGGTCAAGTATTTTTTGCATACCTATGATAATGAAGTAGGTAATACCTAACTAAAATTTCAATAACTTATTTTATTTAAATCATGAAAAATTTTAACATTCTTTTCATCTTAAAAATAGATTTCCCGTGAAGTTATATTCCCTCAAAAATGTAAGAAACCGTTAAAATACGATGAATATAAATATTCCTAACAAACTATTCGTATGATATCATCTACATATTATCGTAAAACAGATTGTTAAAAAGTGTACTGTATCATATCGCATTCTAATTACTAAAAAAATAATAGCGTTCATATTTTAATGATTCCCGCTTGTATTTCAAATATTTGCATTTTAATTCGCCGGGGATCACCAATAGAATACATCATGTTCACACATGCGCAAATAAGGCATGTCCTCCTTAAAGACAAGCTTATGCGAGAAAACACAGCCATCGTCTATATCTATCCTTTAACATTGACTTCACCGCTGTGCTGACGCGAGCAATATATTTGTTATTATATATATGGCTTATCCACTCCTATACAAATCAATGGATCAAACGCAATGTTATTATTTTGGTCATGGTTTGTCGACGGTAAATGAGCTTAAGATCTCACCGCCAGAGGGCGTCCGTGTCTTATGCGATAGGAAAAATACATGGTTTCTTATGGACATAGTGGACATTTTTCACTTTTTCTTTATTGGAAACGTATTATTTGATGTTATTTAACCCCTAACCACAGGTTTGGTGTAAAAGCTGTACCTTAACCATCGTAGTGCGGTCTCGGTACCGGCAAATTAAAAGAAAAACATTTTATTTGTGTATGTGTCAAGCCTTCCTGTTTGGAATGGGCAGCCAAGATCTGTTAAAAATTGTAAGCATCATAAATCGTTAGCGATTTTGCACAATTCGCTCGTTGCCATTTCAATTTTAGAGGCTGTACTAGCCCTCCTTAGCTGTAACTTAAAGTACCGGTAGTTAATTTTTTTCATCAGATCTTTTTCCATACTTTTTAGAATCTGTTAATAATTTTACTTAATATAAAGAGTTTAGTTCTATAGACAATTTTTTGGCGTTTGTGGAAAAAAATTATAAAATATGTTATTCACATTATTTTTCATCATTTATTTTTTGAACAAGAAATTAGGGTAAAATGTTTATATGCAGTTTAATTTTAGGGTACCCTCTAACCTATAAGACTATTTGCATTTGCAATGAGCAAAACATTTTATTCTTAATAATTAATATCTGAGAACAATTAGAAATCATTACTGTATTATTCACAAGCATACAGACAGAGAGAGGATATTGATGAATATGATACAAAATTTATAATAATTTTCTTGATATGAAATAAAAACAATCAGCTGTATTCTCAAAATGACGCTTTGTCCAAACTCATAGTCAATCACATAAACGTAATAAAACACAATTAACACCAAGTTTTTTAACAAAAAACGCGAAATAATCACATATTCTCCATAAGACACCGTCACAGCTTATACCGTACCGAATCAGTTATTTAACTCTACGCTACGTCGGCTCCTTTGATGTCGATGAAGCCAGATTTGAAAATCATGCTTTCCTCATTTTTCGCGCATGCCCTTCATACATTAAAAATGTTAGGTTTTAATGACCAGCTGGAACTCACCAGAGACGGACTGGATTTAATTTAGTTTACATTTTTAGTAAATTAAATTAAACATGATAGTAAAAAAAAAGTCCATTCAAGGCTATTGCGCTGTTACGTCAGAATTTCTGACGTCAAAATAAAAGATCCGTACGTCTTAGATAGAATCGTACGTTATTTTTTACACTAGCCAGAGCACGTTCCGTTTTTATCAATTTTACATACTTATTACTTATGGCAGCTTCGGAGTGGATTAATTCAATGTACAAATTCGACACGAAAATATAATGCCACCAGGAATAACATCAACATACATACAACAGCTTATTTACCTAGTAATCGTGCGCCGATATCCTTTGATTTGGGAAAATCAAAAATCAACTTTTTCAAATTTTAGAAGAGGGCTATGACAATATTGTTTTAAGCGTCTGGGCATCTGAGCATAAAACTTTTGACAGTTCGTTTAATTAAAAATAATAATATATGCTTTTTATCGTCTAAAATCCGTTTAAAAACGATTTTAAATTGCAAAATTGTATAAATATCCGAAAATTCGGACTTTTTTACGCCGATAGCTATGGCTTCCGACGAATTTGTCGTGGATTTTGAAGCGAAAATTCATTTTAAATTCAACCGTCCCTTAAGAATATGCTGTGCTATGGATCCAAATACACTGCGAATATAATAATTAAAAAATAATACTTTTGACGGTTCGTTTGATTTAAAATATCCTTTTTTTATCGTCTAAAAGCCATTTAAAACGATTTTAAATAGAAAAATTGTATATAATACCGCCCTAGCGGCTAGAATTGATTTGCGCATTTCCATCTCATTTGCCGAGATTTGTCCTCATATTGCCGCGTAATCAAAAATAAATTTTTTCTAGAGATATCATTTTTTAGTATTATCAAACAAATAAAAAATATATATTACTTACATTGTGCACAGCTTTCCAGGGTAAAAGTGGCATACTAGCATCTTTTTCACGTGTGAAATTGTGCATTAATTTTAAAATTAAAGCTTGCTCTTTCTCACTGAACCGGTGGGGCATCTCAAAACGATTTTTATTAGCAATTATTAGCGTAAAACACAAACCAACTACCAACCAATAAATAAATGAATTAAATCTGTTATTTTCGTTATGATATTTTTACATTGACGCCAATCGAAATCGATGTCAAAGATTCCAATTTGACGGACCAATTTAGTACATACGTTCATTGCATGAAGAAAGATGGAATGATATGACGTAACAGCGCAATAGACTTGAACGGACTTTAGGTGAAATTGATAAAAAAAAGATATCTGGTAAACATGATCGAGAATGATCAGTCATTTATACATAAGCATGAATATGGTGTTTATAAGTGTAAATAAATATATAAATATTTTGATATGAACATAGAATATCAATTTTTCTACAGCCGCGCGCAAAATAAATAATTACTAAATTGAAATGAAATCGCAAAATCGTCGAATGCCGTGGATCCTTATTTTGCGCTCTAGCGCGAACATGGAAAAGAAAATTCTCACTTTTTCCGTCGAGTGTGCTATGAATGGTCATGGAAACCGAAGATAAATAAATGACAGTCGTGCGTTTGTTACAGTTTGTTGCTGGCAATCCTGTTGTAAATATGCCCGAAGCCCGAATATAATATGTCAAAACTGACATTCATTTGAAAATTTCAGAATAAGTATAGAGAAAAATGTGCATTTAATTTTAAAAAATGCGGCTGTAGAAAAAGTTCTGTGTGTTTTTCGAGCGCAAAGTAAGATTGCCGTTTTCGAAAGATTACTGCGCTCCGCTACGCGTCGCGCAGTAACATTCTTTCTCAAGCGGCAATCCATTACTTTGCGCTCTAAATACACAAATAACTATTTCCGTGCCGTGGATGCCGTGGATCCTTATTTTGCGCTCTAGCGCGAACATGGAAAAGAAAATTCTCACTTTTCCGTCTAGCGTGCTATGAATGGTCATGGAAACCGAAGATAAATAAATGACAGTCGTGCGTTTGTTAGTTTGTTGCTGGCACTCGTGTTCTAATATGCCCGAAGCTCGAACATAATAGGTTTGTTCTAGCAGCGATTTAAACCCAAACCGAACCAAAACAAAGCCATCCTGAGTTTGCGCATAGCGATTTAAGTGACGCTTTTATATTGCAATGCGAAAACTCCGGATGGCTTGGCTTTGGTTTGAAATCGCTGCTAGAACAAACCTAATATGTCAAACTGCCAGTCATTTGCAAATTTCAGAATAAGTATAGAGTATATGTGTGTTTTTCGAGCGCAAAGAAATATTGCCGTTTTCGAAAGATTACTAAGGGCAGACATTTTATCAAAAATGTGATCGCGTCAAACGGACTTAATAAATTGATATTTCGTCACTCGAAGCCATTTATATAGTTGTAGGTATGTGACATTGTTGACTACTTATTTCTAATTAAATTTACATACAACCTTTGTAATATTAGTGTGACGGTTCTAAATTGGTTGCCTTTATTATGGGATGCTAAGAGGCTAGACAAAACTACAATTTATGTCTCAAGTTTAAACTTAAACTTCCTGCAGAAGGGAGCCAAACAATTATCGACGTAGAATATTAATTTATCATGCAATGTGATATGAATGAACTATACTTTAATCTCAATACTTAATGTAAACAGCTACTTACAACCTTTCATCTTTCGGAAAACTAAAATATCCTGAAACTGGATTGGCTTACTTGTACCCTTTGCAGACAAAACAACGTATGACCATGGTTAACAATGAAAACACTTTAATGATTAAATGTCCAAAAAGTTAACACACTTAAATAAATAAATAATCGAGCACAAATAATAACACGTAAACAATCCAATCTAAGAACGTAACCTGCTGGTTCTTGTCAAAAAATCGAGAGTCCAACGCTGTGCGGTGTGTTCAGTTTCCGACTCAACCAGGTGCGGCATCTGTTTATGTCTTTTCGATTCGGCAAACTGTCGTAATAGAAAAAGATAACACTACATTGGACACCAGACCGGTACTGTTATTCATAAATAAAGGAAGTCGTCCTCATATAATTCGGCTCGTTGCAGACGCCCAGAATATGAGGAAAATGCTCCTATTGGTTGGATTTTATTGCTTCAAAACACGTGGAGAGTTAAATAACTGATTCGGTACGGTATAAGCGGTGACACCGTGTTAAAAACCTATCGCATGGGATCGCAGCGCCAACTATGACAAACTTGTGAACTATTACAAAAGTATGACCAGAAATCCGAATTTCGGCCATTGTCGATTGCTCTCCTTACTTCTAGCCCTCCTTACACACGATATAGGAGTATTAAATATATGCGATTTTTACATAGTGCTCTATTGTGTAAAGGATCTTAGAGTGGGGCGACGGAGCATGGAACGTTTCCTAAGCGAACAAGACGCAAGATGGCGCAGCCGTATTTTAGTAATTTTTATTTTTTTTAGCTGATTTTGTTTTGGGCTAGAAAAATTCTGTTTCGGTCAATTCATTATTTGGATTCTTAGACGATGGAAAAAAGCTTTGGATTAGTTTGTTTTATGTAGGTGTTCTTGGTTAGTTAGTTGTAACTCCTGTCTGTAGGGTGATTAAAAATTAACTACGGGTAAATTGCCGATCAAATCAGACGGACCAACGATGGAAAATCAGAAACCCGTTATAAGCAGACATCTCTGGTATTTATTTTGCATTCGTAGAAATATTCTGGCAATTACCTAGAAGTTGCCTTAATTTTAGCATTAAACAAAGATTTTAGTTAACATTTTAGGCCCTTAATTTTAAAAATTCAAATCTAGGGATTTTCTTCGAGCCTACGCGCTTGTTGTATGTTGGTATAAGTGCAAGATGGCGACCGAGAAACCCGGGATCATTGAACAAGGTAAATTATATTTGCATTTTACCCATATTATACAAATAGGTTCTGCTAAGAAAAGCCGGAAAAAAAGTCAGATTCTTTTGTTTCAACTTTTCATTTGATAATTATGAGCATCTCTACTCGACAAATACAATGTGTCGTTTGTTATGGCTGCAATTTCCATCTGTCAAATTAATCTCTCCTTTGTTCGTTGTAGACAGTGAGGAACAAAATTTAGAAGATTTTAGAAATAGCTTGTTAACAATGGAAAATTTGGATCGATCGTCTCCAGAAATGTGGCCCGAAAAAGGTAACATGTTTTTACTATCTAAAATAGATTGAATGCTTACAGTGGATATGGTAATCAACGACTTTTTTTTACGTTCTTTTTGTTTCAGTGCCTGGCGTAACCGATTTTATAAACAGTTACAACAACACGCATATTCCTCCAAAAATGCCGTATTCCAAAGAATTTACAGAGGACGATCAAAATTATTTACATCGTATGTATAAATTTCCTACAAAAGTAGTTACTTTCATTGGCAATAATTATTAAGTCATAATCAAAATTGATCCTTCGCCCAGTCATGCCAAAACATTCTTTCAACTTTCAAGTGCAATTTGAAATGTGGTTATTTTTAGTGGAAGAAAAATTTGAAGGGGAGTGAAATCTGGAAATTATTTTTTGGTGTACTGTATTTTACTAAATATATATGTTTAGCCATTTTTACTATTAATTCAATTTGCATACTGCTCATTGTAATTGTCATTGACTAAACTGCCTACCAAATCCACCTATTACCATGCCTATGACGTCCAACCTAAAATATAAGAGAATGTCTTCTAAGGACACTTTGAGCTTAACATATTCGTTCCAGCCACCCCAAATCACCATGGATGTAAAGAATTTCACTTGTACGTTCATTGTCCAGATTAATTGAATCAATCAAGAAATGTGGGTCGAAAGTGGGCAATTTTTTTTCCATTGATTGTTACTTGCTAACCCCTTTGCCAACCCTTAACTCTAAAATATATATGAAACAATTAGGTAAATGATACTTTTATAAAAAAAAGTTCAGGCTTTTATGATCTTCAGAACTTAAGAGAAAAGAATATACGTTTTACACTTCTTTATGAAAATTTGAAGGGATAGTAAATGCGTACAGGAAATTACACATCAATGAAAAAAGAAGTGAATTCTTCTTAAAAGTGTATATTTTATACTATGATTTTTTTAAATATATTTTATGGCGGAGTAGGAGTGTGAATTTCAGTATCAATAAAATATTGTTTTTCTATACAAAAACTTCCACCTGAATATTTAAGATGTTGTTATTTCATACAGTCGTTTATGTACACATCATTTCAATATGTTTTGAAATATATATTCCATACAACAGTAAATATCCCAGTTATAACATAACAGGACAAACTGTATGGCCTTACAGTATACCTAATGTTTTTTTTTCAGAACTAGCTGCGTTACCGACGGCTGCGTTAATTGCCAAAGTAAAAGAATTGCATGATATTGCCTATCAGTTGGGAGTGGAAGAGTCAAAAGAAGTAACGCGCGGAAAATACTTAAATATATTTAACAAGAGTAATAAAAATGATAAATAATAAGGTTTATAGATTTTTAGGGTAGGTAAATAATGTTGCTGTGATCTATTTTTATGAATGTCTTAAACAAATGTGTTTATATGGTCCTGGTGTTTTTTGCTGTTTAATAATATTAAATAGATAAGGATATTCCTTAGTGAAGTAGATTTGTTAAGTTTTTGGTTGCTGTAAATTACCACTATTTGTAAAAATTAAAATATATATTATATCAATACCTAGCTGATTATTTTTACTGGTTTATTTACAGGTGATTCAATGTTTCAAATTATTACACCAAATGACTGCAGGCAATATCTTTTGTTGCTATTTGATGCAAAGAGTACTGAGTAACGTTAGGTATTAGGTAGACACGACTCTAGAGCTTTATAGTTGTTTCTAGACGTAGTGGTATTAGGAATAAAACACGTTATAATCTACACATATATTTTAATATATAGTCCCTCAGCTGCCATTAAAATAAGAGATACCTAGTTTAAGATATATATTAAGAGTTGAATAGCTTAAAAACTGCAAAGAAACATCAGAGCTTTACATTTTACACGAATATATTCTGTGGCAATTTTCCCTTTTGCTGCAGACGATCAGGTATGTGCTTTATTGGAAATTCCATTTTCCAATAAGGTACATGTTAAACTAAAAAAAACCATTTATTTACAAAGATCCGTCGCATATGAATGAATTCTGATTTGACCGGAACCCCGTTTTTCTCACATATCAGTGTATTAGGAAAAAGAAGTATTATTAAAAATATTCCATTTTGAAATTCAGCAATTTTAAGTAGTACCGTAGAGTGGGGTTACTTTGCCTAAACGGGTAACTTTGCCAAGCAATGCATCTATTGTAAAATAAATGTTTTTACTTAAAACTGGCAACATTGCAAGCTTAGTAAACAAACCCAATTAAAACTCTATAAGATATTATTTATTTTGCCAAAATTGTCAACTTTTAGAAGCTCTGCTATACTAAGGTATGTACCACCAATAATACATAGAATAGAGACTTGAACTTGAATATGTTTTTGTGTAGCTTTTGAGGTTATAACCATTATAAAACGATGTTGCCAAAGTTATCAAAAAAACTTGGGCACCAATTCTAATATAATGGCAATGTTACCCCACGTTTTTACATTGGCTTATCCAGATATTGATAGATATTCTTTTATAGTCAAAATAAATTGCCAAGAAGCTACAAACGACCCATTGTTACCCGGCGCTACAGGGATTATACGGACGAAGCACTTGAAGAAGCCATTCACCAAGTTAGAAGAGGCAGGCTGAAAATATCAGAAGCTTGAAATAATTACAATATTCCTCGAAGAACTTTACTAAATAAAATTAAAAATAAGCATCAACAAAAGGTGGGACCACCTACAATACTTTCTGAGGTTTTTGAAAGAAGCCTTGTAGATGTAATTGTGACATGTGCAGAATTTGGAAGTCCCTTAACTATGCTGGATCTACGATTTATTGTTAAAAGTCATTTGGATAAGGAAGGAACAAGAATGAGGAAATTCAAAAATAATTTGCCTGGAGTGGAATGGGGTTACAGTTTTTAGACTTACTCAAAGGCAGTGTCAAAATATTAAAAGAGTGAGAGCCGAAAAGACTGAAGAAGAATTTATCAACTATTTTAATAATTTAGAAAGAAGCCTGCAAGATGTTGCTCTTTGTCGTATTTTAAACTATGATGAGACTAACCTCACAGATGACCCTGGTTCCAAAAAATGCATCTTTCGAAGAGGGACGAAGTATCCGGAGAGAGTAATCAACTGCACGAAAACAGCCATATCAATAATGTTTGCAGTGACAGCATCTGGAGAACTTTTACCTCCCTACACGGTCTACAAAGCCGAGCAAATTTAAGACCAATGGTGCGTCGGAGGGCCCCCGGCGCAAGATACAATCGGACAAAATCCGGGTGGTTTGACAGTGCTAGTTTTCGAATTGGTTCAATAAAGTGGTGCTTCCCAGGGCATAAAAATTTGAAGGTCCCAAAGTCCTGATTGGTGATAATTTATCGTCTCATATCAACATTGAAGTTTTAGAAGAATGCCAAAGGGCTAATATAATAAGGTTCGTGTTTCTTCCGTCAAACTCGACGCACCTCACACAGCCCTTAGAGGTCAGTTTTTTCAGACCTCTAAAAATAGCCTGGAGGTTTATATTAACCAACTACAAACTAAAGAATCCCAGAGATTCTACACTGAATAAAACCAGTTTTCCCACTTTACTAAGAACTCTAATGAACAAAATTGAAATTAACCAGGAGCTCATTATAAAGAACGGTTTTTAAAAAACTGGAATTTTTTCCCTTGATAAAAATTCTGTTCTTAAATCACTGCCAGCAAAAAATTGAGGGCACTACTCTACAGATAGGAGACACAGTTGTCAAT
>MU196248.1:1472-13344 GCA_016904865.1 Pissodes strobi
AGCAAACGTTTGCAATTCTATTATTGACAATCGTCTCCACCAGCCAATTATTCGCAAATAACTGTACCCAAAAAAGCAAAGCGCCCACACAAACAATAAATCACTTTGATGTACCGACAACGCTCGGAACACGACCAAATGATTGCAAACGTTTGCTAATGCGCGTGATAAACGTCTGCACCAAACAAACATTGAGTTTGCAAAAAATCGCAAACGTTTTGCGCACTTGGCGGATACGCACCTTAAGACTACATGATAGAAGCACCGTCTACGGTGACAGAAGTGGAAACTTCAACAAAGTGATATTAAAAATTAGGTAAAATTTCAAAAAAATCTTGTAGGGGCTTGGTATTGAGCCCGGTATACCTCTGACATACTAGGCGAGCTCTTTACCTCTGAGCCACAGATCTATTTGAACACATTTGTCAAAAACGAATAGAAGTAAGCACACAGACATAATAAATATTTAATAGTCAATGCTTATGTTTTTATGTTTAAATTGCACTTCGGTAGATAATTATTCGGGTTAACATATTACAGACTGACAAGCTGTACAGGGTTTTCACTTCAATAATTTTAATAATTTAGTCACAGAACATTTTAGATGAGATTCCAGTTTGCAGTTATCATATTATATTATAACTCAATTTCTAAATAACAACATGGCATGAACACACGTAGACATGAATGAATATTAAACTAGAATTATAAGATAAATGTTTGTTTAGTTAGATAGATCCAAGCTTAAACAAAAATATTCCTTCATTTCTAACATATCGTTATAAATAGCTTGTGTATATTATATACACAATCGATAACAAGATTTTGATTGATAATAAACGACTATATTATTAAAGCACATATTCATGTTCCTGGTTAAAAACAAAATACCAGTAATATTTAAAAATGTTTATATTGCACGGTGAAAGGTACCTACCTTAGATCAAATTGATTTTGCCCCGAAGTACTGTATTGCTTTGGAACTGCTCCTTTATTTAAATATTTACGTCTATTACTTTTGTAATGAAAATCACGTTCTTCAAAATGATCAGAACACACTTCTGGTCGTTTTGGCAACTTCTCGCTCAGGTTCAGTCCCAATAGAGCAAACCAAATATTTCTTGTTTCTGGGTTGTAGGAACACTAAAATATGATAATGTGAATATTGGCTAAATGTTTAAATAAGGCTTTCATTGGCCGATTAGCTTATTTGTGTATGTATGAAGAAAACTAACAAAATTTATCATTCCAGTCTAGGAGTGAATAATTTTATAGAAGCGGCTAAATGTAGCGCAAATGCTAAATTGTTTGCGTTGGTGGTTGCACAATGGTAAAAAATGGTTGTACGCATTGCCCTCCGCCACTACTGTCTCGACGAGGACTCGCATCGGGGGCACAACCAAATAAAACTTACCCAAGACATGCCCAACTTCAAGAAAAAAACATTTCCATTTTTAACATTTGTGCTACAGTTAGCCGTAAATATTTTATTATGAACGTCACTGGTTAGCGGACAAGGTTACATACCTGTGGAATGAGATATTTGGGAAATTCCGACTGTTCTTTTTGCATACTTGGCACTGACGGACCATCGTGATCACAACAATAACTGTTGTTTAATAAAAAGTACAAATAACACAAAAGAATCACTGAATTTTCACGAAAAATGATCAGCAAACAATACACAAACAATAATGACATCCGCAATGGCGCCTTACTATCAATTTTACCCCATTATGTTGACAGTCTGCTGCGGCGTTGCCACGTTTACACATAAATTAATCTTGAATCCAAAACAAATCGGATCATAATATATATTTTATAGTTTTTATTGATATTATCTCAAAAATAAACTTTAAAAAATATATAATACAATTTTAAATATGGCATGGTATATTCAATTTGGTTCCATCCAGGAAGAATACATATTATAAATATATAAAAATAAGTGGCACGCCTTCTAATTTTTCCCTTAAGCTTATACAAAATTTCCATGTGACAAACTGTCCACTTGTGTCCGCATCTTGTGTTTAGATTGTAGCCCATTGTCTGGTAATATTTTAATGTAAATAAAGCCATCTTTTTTCTCTCTCTAATCTAAGTTTGGAACATTTTTCTAGTAAAAAAGAGGTCTTTTGTTTACCCTTTGATCAGCAAACAAAGGATACAATTGTTACGGACACAGACAGAGAAACCCAAGCATGTTATAAAAATAAAAAAAAAATAACTGTTTGTGCCTATTATATATAATAGATTCAAATAAATTTGTGCATTCGACGTTTTGATAACTACCAGCCTAGAACAGAACGGAGAGCAACGGACAAATTAGCTCCAGCCTGAGAATTTTTTTATCGTTTCATAAATAAGTGGAAGCACGCATACAAGGGATCCCTTACGTGTCGCCGAACAGTTGGTTCCTTTACGTGGGAAAGCTCCATTTAGAGTATACATGAAGAGTAAACCTGACAAATATGGTTTTAAAGTTAGGCAAATTGTTGTACAGTGTATACCATCAATATGCAAGTGTATTTAGGTAAGTTTTTTTACGTTGCGTTCTAAATATACGTTTTCATGGTCATGCATTTTTATAGGTAAGGTAGGCAACAAGGCAGAAAAGGGTTAGGGTCAAAGAGGCGTTCTGGACTTAGTGGAATATTTACCTCAGGTCCATGGAATTACTACAAACAATTTCTTTAGGCGCTCAGAATTAGCTAATAAACTTTTAGAGAAGAATCTTTGTGGTACTTTGTGGAAGGCCCAAGGAATTGCTTTCTACTACTAATAAAATAGAATTCCTAAGCATGTCTTAAGCTTTTACGAAAGAATAAAATATGGTTTGGCGATAAATTGGCGAAGTAATACAAGAAAAAACAGCCGTTGGTAAATGGCAATGGTTTACCACCCAGATCGAGAAAAAGGCAACTTCGATAATATAATATTCTTTATATTAGAGTTAAGAAAGGAGTTGAGAAAGAAGAATTTAATACGTAGCTATACCACCAACACAAACTGTAATCGGACACCAAGAAGAACATGCAGCTTCTAGTGTCAGAATTAGTGAGTTAAATATAGAATGCATTAAAATTAGAATTAACTGCAGCCGTATAAGGTATGTTTTATAAACTTAAGAAGCTACGAGACATTTCAAGTGAAAATCTTAATTCAATATTGCTGACAAGCACGTTCTGGAAACAAAATTTAAGTTCAAGCGTCTGAAACCCACTCAATATTAAAAAATAAATTTTATTTAAGACAAACGCATGTGTGATCCCCTTAACCTTTCCGTAGGAGAACGAACCAAAATGATATGGTCAACACAGGTGGTCAAATGACACAACGAGCTGTGAATGTAAGTTACTGGATTTAATCATAATTAATTTGAAAGTTCTTATTATACCATGTAATATGATCAATACAGGATATTACCATTCTTATGTGTGCTTTTATTTTGAAATGTAATCAATACTTAAACAATCCCGATATCAGCTCTATTCTTGGCAGAATGGCGAATAAAAAATATAATTTGATATTAATATGGCAACTAAAATTTTTAACAGAATGATAGACGAAATTTTATTAGTAATTAAGTGTACTGCCATTTCCAGACCGTTACAATGTGGAAAGTCCAAATTGCAGAGACATCCGAAAGGAAGAAAACATGTTCCAGATGCAAAAATAATAAATAAAGCTGGGCTGGGTCATCAAAAATGCACTAGTATTATCAAAAACATTTTATCGATTTCAGTTACTGAGGAATTTTGTATAAATGTTTAAAGTTAATAAGTTTCTATAATGATTGACGAAAGTACTGACATCGAATTGCATACAGTAATGTGTGTTGTTGTACAGTGTATACCATCAATATTATTTTAATGAACCTCAATGCAGCCGATTACAGTGCTGAAAAGCTGTACGCATAAATTCAAAATCTTCTTGAAATTCCTATAACCAATGCCAAAGGAATAACAAGTGACAATGCAAGTGTAATGGTGTGCAAAAATAAATCTTTTCCTTCACGACTTTTCCAAGATGGTAAATATTTCATTGTCATTATAGTGCATTTGCTGTGCTTTCACGATAATAGCCAGCCAACCTTGTGCGATGCTGCCATATGCGCAACAAGATTTATTAAGGCACATCTACTCTCATCTGTCAGACACTTCACAGTGGTGTTGCCAACTATAAGATTTGCAGGAATATTTTAATGTTGAGTAGACAAAACATTACATGTCATATCTACGTGATGACTGTTATTGTAATGTTATGTACAAAGAGTATTAGACAATTGTAGTATTTTAAGTATACATTAAAACACAAGTATCATAAAGCCGCCAATTGTCACACGAGTTTTTCAATGAACGACTGTGGTATACTATGTTTTCCTATTTCGGCCCAATTTTAATTTTATTTGCAAAATAAAAGCAAACTGATAATACTGCTGGGCATTGTCTATTCATATATAAAAAAATGTCAAGTGAAACTATATTTTAGGTTCAACATTAAGTAATGCGAACACAAGTAAACAATCTGTTTTATTTTCTCTTTGTCTGCAAATTTACAGTTATTCAGGACTTACAGAAAAAATACAATTTGCATTGATCTAAATACCAGGCAGGTTATGAATATTTGCTGTAGATTACTAAAAATGTCAATTTCTTTTAGTATTTTCTTTTATACCGTTAGATATATATTTATTTAATGAGGTCTGTATGTAGCCCTTGACCACATCCCAAGACTTACGATTTTCATGCCCTTTGATTATCACTAGATATTCACTATGGTTAATCAAATGGGACATGAATAACGGCCTAAAAGAATGACTGGAATCCTGTTCAAAATTTGACAATTTTAGAAATTCCATATGAAACCATAAGCCTTGAAACAAAAAACCTGTTGAATCGATTTTATTTAACTGACAAGGCAACTCAGGGAAGTTGCCTTAAGAATCTTATACATATTAGTAGAATTAAAAGACGAAGACATGGCAGCTGTGATGATCCTAGTGATAGCTGTCGACAAGCCACAATTTATTACACTTTACCCAATGGTACTGGCCATGTTGTCCAGGTATGTAGAGCTACATTTATCGAACGTTCTGAAATAACAAGAAGACATGTGTATCCTCTTCCTAAGATGAAGAAATTAGTCCACACTACTTTTATAAACAAAAGACGACGTACGACACATAATAAATTTACCCCCGATGATCGCAGATTAGTTCACCATCATATCAACAATATTTCTGGCGATATGTCCCATTATTCGAGACAGAAGACGAAAAAATAATATTTAAGCCCTGACTTAAATATCAGGCGAATGCGCAAACCGTTTTTAACCCTCCGCTACTCGCGCGGGGTATTTTAATACCCCAAACGTATGTCTTACGTATATATCTTGGTGGGAGAATCGTAAAATTCCACGCCGCCTCATGTATTCTTTAAACATAGTGTGTAGATGTGTGTGCTAGCGGAAGTAGCGGACAGTCGCGATCGAGTCACCGACGTTTAAGAAATACGCTATTGAACTTTTTTGGGGTATTTAAATACCCCGCGCGAGTGGTCGTGTTACACTTTTGGTAAGTGTGCTATATTATATGAATATGAGTTGACGTTGTAGATAAGATGTGCGCTCATTATGATGTGGCTAGGAATAGCAAGCGTTGGCCACTTACAGCTTTTTTCAATATCCTCAATATTGCAGGAATTAATGCTATATGTTTATATGGACTGAACAATGGTTTCCAAAAACCCACCAGAGAATGTTTTTTGAAGAGTATCGCTGAAGGATTAGGTCGGCCACAAATTTTAAAAAGAATATATAGCAAAAATATTCCAAGAAATATAAAGAAGCGGGGATTTCTTCTTCCAAATATTGAAGAACCATCAACATCTGCTAAAGCACAAGATTCTGAAGATCCTGAAACCCTACAGATACCAAAGAGGTTAAAACCTAGCAAAGGGAGATGTTATTTATGTCCCAGAAGTCTTGACAAGAAAACCCCAGTTAGTTGCCTCAAATGCACCAAATGGATATGTAAAATCCATCAACAAATTGTTTGCCACAATTGCCTAACAAATTAAGCCAAAGCAGATTCTGAATCCGAAAAATCAGACAAGTAATATTTTTGTTACCATTTTTTTTGCAATTTTTAATCTGTTTTTAAAATTTTGATAATTATTATATTTTTGTGATTATGATGTTTGTTTTATTTCGTAAGATATAAAAATAGGTGTGTTTTACATAATTAGTAATATGATAGCCAAAAAATATTTTTTAAATGTTTCTCATATAAAATAAATTGGGGTATCAAAATACCCCATGCGAGTACTCTCATGAAAAATAGAGGCGCGAGTAGCGGAGGGTTAAATAAATACCCAGAACGTCAGGTTACGTACAAATATTAAAGCCAAGTTTTTCTAAAATCTGTCATTTAGGCGACCTTGTAGCGAAGCATGTCGAGTGTGTGATAAACTACACTGTGAAATTCAAGTTCGAAACTAGGCCAAAATAGACCTTGATGTGCATCATCTAAAGGCCGAAAACGCAAGAAAATGCATGAAAAATTATATTACCAAATATCAGCTTCCTGGGTCCGTTTATACCACTGTTTCCATGGATCTGGAACAAGTACTATTTGTACCCACCCTATCACATTCAGATATGTCCTATATGAGCCAACTTAGTTGTTACAATCTGTGTGAAAACGTAGCTGATGTGGGTATTTCTTACATGTTACTGGAAGAGGCGACAATGAAATATCTTCGTGTTTACTTTGTATACAGAAAGCGGGTCAAATTTTCAAGACTTCGAGTAAAGATATATCTTTATACTTCACAGCATGCAAATAGTTCTTAAACATTTCTTCATTGGTTCCTTCAAGAATTATTGAATTAATGTATTTTCGACAAACTGCATTTTAAGTGGTTGTGTTGAAAAGGCGGGTCAAATTCTCAAGACAATTCACCATAATAGTCGGAGTATTTTTTGCTTTGAATAAAGACGTCTTTATATCTCAAAGCATGCAAATAATTATTAAAAACTTCTTCATTGGTTCCTTCAAAAATTATTGAATTAAAAGTATTTTCCTCAAACTGCACAATTTTCCTTTCCTACTATCCTCTCTGTCAAACATTGAAAGCAGCACATAATCGCACGACTTAGGAACACACATTTCAGCCTTTTCCATTAAATTGAAGCAAATAAAACACTTATTTTCTGTGCACTGCTCTTCTACGCACTGTTCTTCTATGAGCTTTCTCTTTTCTATTTAAATTTTTTTCACCACTTGTTTTTTGCTACCACTCTTTTTTTTCTTTGTATTAAACATAATATAACTACAAATTACAAGACAATGTGGAGAACCATAAGCTGCTAGTTTTATAATAAGAGTTTAAGTGGGGAATAAAACCTGAAGGCTACATACAAAATGTATCAACATTATACCGAAGGCAAAACCTTATTCCATGGTAAGAGCGCATTCTCAGTAGGCAGGGTGCAATATACTCGTCCCTATGTCTATATCTTAGAAAGGTTCTACAGGGAGGTACAAACTTATTTCATGATGAGAGAGGCCTTTCGAATTCAATGAGAGAGAGAGAGAGAGAGAGAGAGTCCTGCTCTGGGAGGACTCGTTCTCATTAACTCAATACTACTACCAGTAAGAACACTTGCATTACAATTTTGAGTTAGCTCCCTAACAGTGAAAAGGTAAGACTAATCGGTGACTAAAATTTAAGATCAGGTTCAGATTTCTACAGGTACAGGTTTATGTAGACATTTTTTACTTTCCATTTTTTCTCTAAAACCAATATTAACCAAGCAGATTGCAGCAGCTGAAATTTGGTAAAATCGTTTTTTCAAAATATCTAGTGTGCCATAAAATGTTTAAAAAATATAAATCGCGTTTTGAATTGAGCTCGCAAATGTGCAAAAATACATTAAATATTACTTTAAAAAGGTTTAGCGATAAAATGTGGTCACGCAAAGCATTAGCTTTGAATGTACTGATCACTCAATTTAAATTGGTTTTGGATCTTTTAGAAGAGACGACTGATGTGTCAGTATATTCTGGTGAAAGAGTAATTCAGGTAAGATATTTTCAAAGAAATCCTAAAATTCCGACTTTGTAATTTTTAGTTTTTTGGTCATAAGGAATTATCATTAGATACAGCATGCAAATAGAGATAGTTATTTTGAAAAATCTGGACTAATTGCCTTGCAGATTTGTCAAAATTACATGAGATTTGCACTGATTTCACTTTTCTTATTGGGGCAATTCTACCAAAATGAATCTTTCTGATACTAGAAAATTCATAAAAGATTTGTGCGTAAATACTCAAACGAAGTCGATTGTAATGAATTTATTGAGAGAGCAGAAAGTTTTAAGTTTCAAGCGCAAGAATTTTTTGATTTCCAGTTCAATCTGCATTTGAAATGTATTTTTGTACATAAATTTGGGCTACTGGCAGAGAATCACAATTTTGCTACAGCATTACATTTTTTACAATTCTAGTCCCCAGTACTTCTTTTCAAAATTAAAACATATAAAAAATTATTTAATATCGACTACGTACGAAGAAAGATTATCTAATGTGATTAACCATAGAAAGGTTTAATGCATAATCCATCTCTTTTAATAAAATATATATCAAATTTTGTAACACAAAAAGCCAGAAAATGTTATTTCTAAAATCACCTTGTATTCAAATATTTATGTAATGCATAGAGTCTATTTGTAGATATTTTATTTATGCCTGCCCTACATATTTTTATTTTTAGTTTATTTATTTATTTTTAGTTTTATAATTATTGCAATACATATACACAATAATGTCCCCTCTTATTATTAGTAAGGTTGTAACAGTCTGATTTGGCCAGTGTAAAAGATTTTAAAGTTCATTTTATATGCTGCATTTAGCAACAAAAGATGCTATATTTTGCGGTAAGAATTATGGAGTATTGACCTCTTCGGTTAATTAATTCTAAATTTATTGATTCGATTTGTTGTCAATAAGCTTAAGGTTGCTGCATTTATTAATGTAAATTAATTTTATTCTACATCTATATTTTTAAGAATTGGGTTAATAAAGCCTACTGTAAAGCCTCATTGGATCCGTCAAATTCATATTCTACTTTTGGTTTACACATTTCATAACTTTTTGGGACCCCTAATTTGCTTCATTCAAGTCACCGGCTGATCATTTCTGATAACTTTTTGGGACCTCTCATTTATCTTTCCACGCGGCCGGTTGTAACTTTTGTTACGTGGCCCTGAATGGTAGTAGGAATGGGCTATCCTCCCGTAATTGTTGCTTTCGATTTAGATTTTCAAAAGTTTATCATTTCGTTTGGGAATATTTTCTAGTATTTCTTGAACAATTTAATTTCAGCTGATTAATTGTGGCTTCCGCCGTCGTTTTACGACCATAATAAACGATAACTAAGTCGTTTATTATCTTAGAATTATTCCTCGTATCGAATCATTAGAATACGATACGATAGTTCTCGGCCCTACAATTTTTTCTTTCTGATTCGACGTTCTTTTTTTCTAATCTCGTAGAAGTGGAAAGGCAAATTGACTGAAACGGATGGAGAGTTCTTCTAGAAATACCCTTCGGTGTGAGAGGAAGCGTTTTGCTTTAGTGCAGTTGTAGTGAACTCAACTTTCTGTATTGTGTTACTACTACCCTTCTAGGGATCTGTGAGTGAGTCCCTCACCAGTGCTCGACACTACCAAGTTATTGGGATATTCGTATTGCACTAGGTAAGCTTTTTCTGGAATTAATTTTTTTCTATTGCTTGTGAAACACGTGGACGCCATGATGCTAATGGTTATTTTAAATTATTTCTAGAGGCTTTCCGAGCTCATCTTGCAAGATCGAGATAGTGAATTCTCCAGCCACCCTCCGACTCAAGAGAGGTAATTATTGCTAAAGTTTTTTTGTCTAATTTAACGATTTAATTGCCTTATCTGTGTTAACCTTTTTTTTACATGGACCACCATTTGCATCGCATTACATGAGATATTTTGCCTAATCCCTTTTATCATATCTGAATTTTTATTTTAATGTGACTTTAGTTTTGATCATATGGGGATGTTTATATTTTTTGGGGTGATTCATACCTATTTCCTTTTATATTCAAGTTGCCTGTACCTTTTGCATTTATTTTATTTGCTGATGGACATTGAAAATCCATTGATAATTTTTGGGAGCATTTGTTTTATAATGAAAATATATTTATGCAAGGGGGGCTATAGTTTTTTTCATTGAAATAAGGGGCTTCGTCTAATTCGTATTGGGTTATTACAGGTTTTAGATTCGGGCTATACCACAGCCGATTTTATCTCCGGGTTACCATCGGGGCTATCGAGTGACATTGCAGTACCTGAGTTTTGCTACAGGTGCCCGGCGTCTTCACCAGAGATACTTCCTACCTCCACTACTGAGCTTGACGACCGGATCTAGCGGGGCATCGTACAGAAGCTTAGTAATATTTTCTTTTTCTTTCTTTACTTATTATGAATTTAGCACCGTTGATCGTGCCTTAAGATAGCTAGCATAATTTCAATAAATCTCTTTATTTTTCTTGCCGATCGATAAAATAGTTAATATTGATTTATATTCGATTGATATGTTTCTTGTCGATTGATTTAATAATTAATATTTAAACATAAATTCAGCAAGCTTTAAGATAGATTAATTTTATTTATTCATTTATTTTTCTGACCGATTGATATAATCGCTCTTAATCTTTAAATATAAATCAAGCATTGACAGCCAAGCTTTAAGATAGCTTTCAATAATTTTATTCGTCATTTATTCATTTGTTTATCGGGTCGATTGATATAATTATTGTGGCCTTGTTATCAATACATATTATTATCGCTATATTTATAATGGGTGCAGCTACTAGCGCACGCATACGTATATGTAATAAGCTTAGGTAAACCAAATTGATCACTTCGGATTATAGTGTTTAGAGCATTTAGGTGTAAGGCATACAGTACCAAGTTAATAACAGAATTGATCTCCGTACGATCATCATATTGTACCACTATAATTAATTACTTAATAGTCTTTTGACATTCCTTTGCCTTTAAATCGCAAAAATTTCACTGTAGGATTGTTGCTGTTCAAAAAAAGCTCGAAGCTAATAAATTGATTGTGTTTTCTTGTTAAGTTAAGATTGAGTTTCTGTGTTTGATAAGCGTGCCCAACAACCCCGTACAACACCAGCGGAGTTTTTCCAGTTTAGTTGTTAAGAACTGGTGGCGTTCTAGAACTCCACTCCCGGAGCCGGGTATTGCAAACACGACTCTCCGGTGTTAGGTTTGTTTTTAATTAAAATCTCTACTTGCTTACCTTTTAACTTTAATAAGAAAAACGTGTTGCAAGGTTAATATTAACTGTAAAGAAATTTGTTTTTTTTTGTTCAGCAAAAGAATGTTAATAAACTCATAACATATTTAATAGAGAATTAAAAAATATATACATATAAATTGTATGTGTTCTGCACTGCAGCGTCTTTCTTTAAGGAGCCTAAAAATCTTGCCTATAGTAGAATATTACTTAGTTACGGCTCTGGCCACTTATATTTATATCTAAAAAAAATCCTAGTGACTAAATCCTCACCTCGGCTTTAGTCGCTTTATTTTCAAGAGTATATCAGGAAAACGAAACCATTAATACACACGCGGCGATGTTGATAAGTGACTTGCCTATTTTCGAAAAGACAGATATCCCGGGAAGAGAAGGAAACGTCTCTGGGCGTACATAAAAACTTCGGAAATGAGGTACTGTGAAGGAGAGATCAAATATTTCAACTTTTTTCGTATATTATCACATTTTTGAATTCTGCTTGAAATTCTATT
>MU196249.1:434-13344 GCA_016904865.1 Pissodes strobi
TATTTGAATGTTTTACTTAAAAGTGCAGAGTTATGTCTACGAAAGGGACATTAGTCAAAATAATTTTTAAGCAATACTTGAGAGTTCCAACCTAATGAGCCTTATGAATAAAAATTAAGTAATTGCTAAAAGCAATTGCTGATTAGCAAAAGCAAAAGCTTTAAGAACAAGTAATTGCTTAAAGATCCTAAGAATATAAACCTTAAGCATTTACTAGCATTTCGGCGTATTCTAAGCAATTGCTTTGTAGACTAGATTTACGGTGTCCCCAGTCCCCAATTCAAACGCCTTTCGTTGAGGTGTACATGTATAACTTAATTTTCTAATACACGTAAAAGAATAATTTCAAATTATCTTTTTTGCTAACCCAAACGACAAATTATATTGAAATTGCCTAATTTGTTCTGGACATGCAAATCTTCAATATTATTTACCTCTTCCGAAAAATCAAATCCTTCATCTTTTAAATATTTTGCAATATTGTGCAAGACAACACAACAGATTGGGGCAATTTTTTCCAATTTGCTTCGAACCTTATACTGCAAAATAGGAAATCTAGCTTTTAATTGCCTAAAGCACCTTTCAATTATGGCACGTTCTCGACAAAAAATATTATTACAATGGTGCTGAGCAGATGTCGCTAGATTTCTCCACGGTGTCATAAGATAGGGAGCAGGGAGCTATGGCATAACCAATATAACCATCGTCTCCTAATAACAAACAGTTTTCCACAGCATTTCTTAAACAGTCATAAATATTGGAGTTTTTTTAAATTCTGCTATAATGCACAGATCCTGGCCACTGACAGTCTATACTTGTAAATATTTCTTGTACGTTGCAAGTTGCTTGAACGTTAAAACTGGCAAATCTCTTCCTATTGACATATGCATCACCGAATACGTCAAACTTAGGAATTCTGATGTGGGTGCAGGCTATTGGGGCCATAGCATTTGGAAATCGGTAATCGGTATATTTTTGCCTTACTCACAATTTTATTCATAACGTGTGTATATGTTTTGGAGACACTGGTTTGATGAACACCAATTTCCTCACCAACTGCATTTTGAGAACTTGGGTCTACACCGCCGCGAAGAAAACTTTTCATTTTGTCTTTTGTCTAAAGCCGATAAAGCTCCACCGCGTGTTTCACCACTTTCTTCCAGGAAATAGTTTGCAAGCCATTGCAGATTTTCACGATCAAAGCCATACAATTTTCTATAATTTTCTTGTATGCATTCCTTGCGTACTTTGTAGAATTTTACTTTCCGATTCAAAAAACCATTTTAAAATGAAAACCGGACAAATACCACAACAAAACTAATCTAAGCAAATGTAAGGATGGTGTAGTGTATGTTTGAAAATTTACCAGCAATTTCTTATATAGCAAAAGCAATTGTCACGTTTATTAATATTATATTAAGGAAATGCTTAATATTTTAAAGCGAAACCTTTTACTTATAGCGTTTCCTTTGATTTAAAGCAATTGCTACAAGTTCAAGTAATTGCTAAACATTTTATTCATTTCAACTTAAGCGTTTGCTAGAAATTTTCAAGAAAAAGCAATTGTTCAATTTTTATTCATAAGGCTCAATGAGTAAAAAAGTCACCTTTTAAATTTAAAAGGGCATATTTCGAACAAAACAAAGAGTATCAAAAAATTTTCGAATTCGTTTTTTACATTTTAACTAAGAATGATTTAAATGGAAACAAGGGAAACTTATGTGAAAACTTTCGAGACAAATGAAATTTCATAAAGTTCTTAGGTATTTATTTACATACAAATTATGAACTTATGCAAATTATATTAAAAATAGCCAGTAATGTAATATTTTGAAAACCGCATTAAAATATCTTTTGTGGTTTTGAAGGTACTTATATTAAAAACTAGACTAAAAGTTTTTCGTATACGTTTCAATTTAGTATAAGAGAAGATTTCAGTATAAGGAGATAAGTTTATGCAAATAATGCGTTTTTAACGATAAGATAGCAAACTAAAACTACATTTTCATATGACTTTTATCTCCTGCACTTGGCAGGAGATAAAAGTCATATGAAATCGGTGTTAGGGTGCAGAGAATATTTTGAGATTATAAAGATTTTTTCTCATAAATGAAAATTGGGGTACAGACAGAAAATCTTGTGCAGAAGATATATTATTGAAGTCAGATTAGTATATAGGAAACTTATAAATTAAAAAAACAAATATAACTCCAATAGCTCCTAGCGACTGCTTTAGTTAAAATTTAATCTGTAAATAAGGTGTATCGTGTTCACAATAAATTTATTTATTAATAAATCTAAAAATCCTATTAGAGTTTTCTTCCTTATTGAAGTGAAAGAAAACTTCTTCAGCGCCGTTAGCCGGCTGAAAGCTGAAACCGGGACTGATTTGAGACTCGATGAAACGAAAAAAGCGTCACCAGTAAAAATACATAGATATATAGGATGCAGCCTGCGAAAGAATGAGATAAAAAACAGTATACAATCATTTATGGACCTAAAGCTGTTTTAACACACAAACCAAAATTATATACCTGTGGCGGCTGTACGTCTCCCACACTTGCCTTGTATATAACATTAGAAATTAATCTGTATGCACCATTTTTGTACATATCACCCTGTATAGATTTCGCCTTAGGTAGTTTTTATTATATTAGATTTTTAGGATTTTCCCTCAATAACGACGACATTGTAAATATGCATTAGCCCTAGAAAACCCTCCTTGTAAAATATTAATCCCATATCGGCCAGCCTGCAGCTCATAAACCTCGACCCTCGTAAAGGTAAAATGTATTCAAACTTTTCCAAATATCATAAAATTCAATCAGGAAAAACCCAAGTCTAGGTAGCTCCGAAGGTACCCCGGACAAAAGGCAAAGAGATCCGGATGAAGAGAGGGAAAAACGAGCCAACGGAGGGACAAGATTCGACTAGTAGTATTCAACTAGAGAGTTCGTATATAGCCACGGTTGTTTTATTTACGCTCACCCTCAAGTGATAGAAAAAGGCGATTGTTGTCAGCATCATACGACAACAACCCGCCAAAGTGGTGACTCCGACGTGATCTGATCGTGAGTGTAAACAGTGTATAGTGCCGTGCAATAAGAACATTGAAGATACGTGTAAGTACTTTTGCAATTAACATTGACTTTTCGTGATTTTTCTAACTTTTTCCGCTCTCAAAGTGATTTTTTTTCGTGAAACTAGACAATTTTTTTTCTCTCTCGCTTAAAATGCCTGACAGTGTAGTAGCTAGTGACGTCTTAGCCCCGATCGCGACAAATTTCGCGCCGCGACTCCCGGATCTTGACCCGACGGACCCCGAATTATGGTTCGTGATCGTCGAAGCGTGTTTTCATCGGGCAAACATCACGGATACGCAGCAGCGATATCTAGAGATTCTCGCAAAATTGCCTCCGCGGTATATCAAGGAAGTCCGCGACGTAGTGACCCGGCCAGTAAACAACGACTCATATGATGAACTCAAACGGCAACTCATTAAACGGTTAAGCATCAGCCAAGAGCAGAAAACCAGCCTCCATACGCTTATACGGCAGCTAATTCTACAACTTTCCGACGTAAAAGGAGAGCTTGCAAGCCTCAAGCAAGACATGAGCGCACCTAGAGGAGACCATAGCCCGCGTTCACCGTTCCGTCCGCGATCACAATCGCGTCCGAGTTCTCCATCCGCGCCCAGAGAATCGCCTCCTGCTGGTATGTGCTGGTACCATTGGCGTTTCAAACAAGCAGCTCGCAAATGCACCGCGCCTTGTTCATGGTCCCAGGGAA
The DNA here is from genome assembly GCA_016904865.1 of Pissodes strobi. Classification (NCBI taxonomy): domain Eukaryota; kingdom Metazoa; phylum Arthropoda; class Insecta; order Coleoptera; family Curculionidae; genus Pissodes; species Pissodes strobi. Next base: position 4,224 of record MU196249.1, read on the forward strand.
ACGACACCGGCAGTCATTAGAAGCGGCTAATGATACTCGCTGCAACAACTCGCCCCGCTTGTTTGTCTGCGACCGCAAAACCCAAATCCAATTCCTGATTAACACTGGCGCCGACCTCAGCGTTTTCCCGCGACACCAAGTGCATGGTAAACAAACCAAGACCGCCTATGAACTCTCAGCTGCAAATGGATCGCGATTTCCCATGGAGGTTTGTCATCGCCGACGTCTCCAAGCCCATCCTAGGAGCAGACTTCCTAGCACACTATGGGCTACTTCCAGACTTGCAGAGAGGCAAACTCCTAGACTCCACGACACAGCTTACTTCACGAGACGAGGTGACTGAGTATGGAGCCCAGACAATCAAAGTTATCAGTGGCACATCACCCTTCCATACGGTCCTGGAAAATTTTCTAGAAATCACACGACCAGACGGCACACTCAGTGGAATTCAACATGAAACCAAGCACCACATCCTCACCACACCCGGTCCATCGGTTGCGCAGAAACCGCGACGCCTGGCACCCGACAAACTCAAAGCAGCCAAAGCAGAATTCGACGCCATGCTCAAACTAGGCCTTGCACGTCCATCCAAGAGACCCTGGTCCGCACCACTACACCTAGTTCCAAAGAGTGACGACGAATGGAGACCATGCGGGGATTACAGAGCCCTTAACAGCCGTACCTGTCCCGACCAGTATGGCGTCCGCAATATCCAGGACTTCGCTCAAGAGCAGCAAGGTAAATCCATTTTTCTACCATAGACTTAATACGCGCCTTTAACCAGATTCCAGTTGCTGAAGAGGACATTCCGAAAACCGACATTACCACGCCATTCGGTCTGTTCGAGTTTTCGTTCATGACATTTGGACTCAGGAACGCAGCACAAACATTTCAACGCTTTATGGACGAGGTTACCCGAGGCCTGGATTTCTGCTACATTTACATCGATGACATCCTCGTCGCCTTAACGTCACTCCAAGAGCACCTTCAGCACCTGGAGGTACTTTCCAGAGACTCAAGGAGTATGGTATCATCCTAAACCAGCAAGTGCGTCCTAGGAAAACCAGAGGTGAAATTCTTGGGATATCTCGTCTCCAGTGGTGGCACGCGACCCCTACCAGAGAAGGTCGAAGCAATACTGGCCTATTCGAAGCCTGACACGGCGAAGCAGCTCCGCCGATTCTTGGGGATGCTAAATTTCTACAGGAGGTTCATGCCTTCTCAAACACAAGGTCAAGGGGAAGGCACCACTACTCTGGACCCCGGAAGCCACCGCCTCGTTCGAGACCTGCAAGGAAGCGTTGGCTCAAGCGACGCTGCTGTCACACCCAGAAATTGATGCACCGCTCACTATTTTCTGCGACGCCTCAGATTTTGCCAGTCGGCGCCGCCCTCCAACGGTGGGTAGAAGGACAGTGGCGACCATTAACATTCGTTTCCAAGAAACTCAGCCCTACAGGATGCAAGTATAATGCCTACGGTCATATATGACCGTGAACTTCTTGATATATACCTGTCTGTGATGCATTTCAGGCATATGGTAGAGGCAAGAAAATTCGTCATTGACGTACGCCTTCCGCCACAAGACGTCACAGATATCGCCTCAACAGTTCCGACACCTGGACTTCATCAGCCAGTTCACAACCGATGTTCGACACATTGCTGGCAGCAACAACGTAGACGCCGACGCACTCTCCAGAATCGAGGAGATCCATACGTCAATCAACTATGAGGATCTAGCAACATCGCAGCACACCGACAGAGAGCTGGCCAGACTACGCAGGATCGTTCAACAGGATTAAACCTGAAACAGATTGCAGTTCCCTCTTGTGCGACGTCTCGACACCTACCGCTATACCCTTCATTACACCCTTCAAGAGAACAGCATTCGATAGCGTACATCGCCTAAGCCATCCTGGCATAAAAGCCTCAGTCAAGCTGGTAACGCAACGGTAAAAGGACTGCAAAAAGTGGACGCAAACCTGTCCGGAATGCCAGCGTTCCAAGATCACGCGTCACGTAAAATGCCCCGTCGGAACATTTGCACCGCCGCCGTCTAGCCGCTTTGACCACGTCCACTTAGACATAGTGGTGATGCCGCTATGTGAAGGATACCGGTACTGTCTCACTATGATAGATAGATTTTCCAGGTGGCCGGAAGCAGTACCATTGCAAGATCAGGAAGCAATCACCATCGCACGGACATTCTATGAGGTTTGGATATCCAGGCTTGGCGTTCCATTGCGAGTCACCACCGACCAAGGCCGCCAGTTCGAGTCCCATCTATTCAGGCACCTCACCAACTTGATAGGTACCACCCACATCCGCACCACAGCTTACCATCCTCCAGCCAATGGGATGTTCGAGAGATTTCACCGTCAACTGAAAGCAGCTTTAAGATGCCACCAGACTTGTTGGACCTAGAGCCTACCGATGGTCATGCTAGGCGTTCGAATGGCCTGGAAGGAAGATCTCGATGCAACCGCTGCAGAGATGGTGTACGGACAATCCATCCGCCTACCTGGCGAATTCCTGACGTCCCGATCATCAGACGCTATGGATGATGGTTCCTCTACTTTCATCAAGAAGCTTCGGCAACGCTTCAGCGAGCTCCGTCCCACCAATTGTAGTAACCATGACCGCAGAAGGAACATTTTCATTTTTAGGGACCTTAACACAGCTACCCACGTCTTTATCCGCCACGATGCCCAGAAGAAGCCACTACAACAACCCTATGATGGTCCATTTCCCGTGATAAGTCGAGACGAAAAGACGTTCGTCATCGACGTGAGAGGACGCGAATTCACCGTCACAAGGACCCGGTCGACGTACCAATCTCCCAGGACATAGACGACAGTTACGTCTTGCAGCCACCACCAGTCCGAGAAGCTGCAGCTCCACAACCGCAACCACAACAGGCAGGAGACGCAAACCAGCCAACGGCAGGAATCCATGCTCCTGCAGAGACGATTCGCCAACTACCGTAGCGGCAAACCAGATCCGGCATACATGTCCGCTTTCCCGAGCGCTTCCAGGCTGGGTTTTCGTGATTCTAAATCACTGGCAGGGGGGTGTTGTGGCGGCTGTAAGTCTCCCACAGTTGCCTTGTATATAACATTAGAAATTAGTCTGTATGCACCATTTTTGTACATATCACCCTGTATAGATTTCGCCTTAGGTAGTTTTTATTATATTAGATTTTTAGGTTTTCCCTCAATAACGACGACATTGTAAATATGCATTAGCCCTAGAAAACCCTCCTTGTAAAATATTAATCCCATATCGGCTAGCCTGAAGCTCATAAACCTCGACCCTCGTAAAGGTAAAATGTATTCAAACTTTTCCAAATATCATAAAATCCAATCAGGAAAAACCCAAGTCTAGGTAGCTCCGAAGGTACCCCGAACAAAAGGCAAAGAGATCCAGATGAAGAGAGGGGAAAAACGAGCCAACGAAGAGACAAGATTCGACTGGTAGAGGCAGTTCATCTAGAGAGTTCAGTTCATCATACAAGCATATCTTTTTAGTCCGCTCTCTCAGTCAGGCATTCATTTCTCAAACATCCTTTAGTGTAATTCGTTTAGATTTCAGTGTAACGGCAGAAATATAGTTTGTTCTCTCTTCGTATATAGTCACGGTTGTTTTATTTACGCTCACCCTCCAGTGATAGAAAAAGGCGATTGTTGTCAGCATCATACGACAGCATCCCGCCAAATACCGATACGTTATTGGCGAATCTGGGGACAAAAGATTACAATTGGAAAACGCTGAACATTGTGGCAGGGATATGCCCTTCTCTCTCCCACCATTAGCCATTTTCAATAACCTTGCGAACAATAAACAGATTTCCTTTCCAGTAGTTTTATGAAGGGTGTCTTGTTTTTCTAGGTCTGTGGATATATGATATATTGTACAAAAAATATGCAGATTTTAAGAGAAAATTCAACTTCAATAAAAAATATAGGATATTACATTAGACAAAAAAACAAGTTGGCATGCCTTGCTTGTTTGAAATGCCATGTATACAGTAAAAAAAAAGCTTGTGTAAGTTATCTGGTCACCCTATACGTATCTTGGTTATCACTTCTAAACATTTAAATGTTATGGCTGTGAGCTGGCTGCTCTCAGACCAAATGTCCTGTTACCGTTACACCGAAATCGATATCTCGAATTATTTACCTCGAAGACGAAGGAATAATTCTAAATGGCTCACCCTGTTTATACATGTATAATAACGCTGAGAAAGTTACGTGCCACCTGGACGAGTAAATCTTAACTACAAGTTATGCATCTGGCGTATTTTTATGATGTCAGATAATTCGATTTTTTTTTTAATGATGATGCTTGTCTAAATGCATTATATGTACTTATTAAGATGGTTTAGGCTTAGTACCATTGCATCGTTATTTTTTACAAAATATGTTCGTGCAGTGATGACATTTGATTCATTTCTAATAGTAAGAAGTACATTTTGGTTGGAAGGTACAACCTAGAAAGTAGTAGATGGTATGATGGATGATGGTCCGGTTGTTTATTAATTTTTCTTAATTTATACATTCTTAAAGTTCAAAATATCCATAAGATTTTTAGTTAATAATTTTTGGGAGCAGGTAGTACTTTAAGGACCTATAATGTTAGCCATCACAAATGACCTTCGTACAGGTATGGACCATTTATGTTCACATTCTAGTTAATTTCACCCATCATTTAAATAACTATTTTCTTCAAACGTCAGTAAATCCGTCATTACTCGACTGTGTAGGCGGCCGTGAAGTTTCGTTTTTCCTCCGCCGGAGCTTTACTTTTCACTTTTCCGCCGGCGGAGGTAAAAGTGTTACCATAGCAACATAGATACAATACAAACAGACAACAAAATAAGCGTCAACAACTCAAGATTTATTAAACTACAATTTGTATTTATCACTCAATTTGTGACTGTATTTCTAAAAATCACTAATTTAGGAACAAATTGGTTATTATTTAATCGAACTTACTCAATAACTGCTTATCAATACGGAATTAAAACGCAATCGGAGACGCCATCTTAAAAAAAAATTATTGTTGACAGTGTCCACTGACAGCTTTATGTTAAATTCATCGACACCGGTCTAAGCAAGGCCACCTACGACCGTGGTCTAAGCCGCCTTGCGAACCCATTTATCCTTAATAATAATTAGATATTATTACTATTAAAAACAGATGTTTTTGCATTAATTTGTCGACATTTGAAGAAAAAACAGCATATTTTATTTGGAGGAAAAGTTACTTTTCATGGCTTGCTCTCTATTACCAGCCTCACTCCGTTCGGCTGTTATACACGAGCGCGCCATGAAAAGTATCACTTTTCCTCCATATAAAATAATATACTATTTTCTCATATAAGAAATAAGTGGAGTTTAATTTGGCGAAATAAATAAATTCCTCCAATGATATATCAGTATATGCTTTTATTTATTTCCATTTATCTTTAATAATCTTTGTTGCGAGAGGTGTAGGTACATTTCTGTATGATATAACGTCGAGAGAAATTAAGGTATAGTCATCTGGATTTATTTATTTATTTTTTATTTTTTCTTTAACTTGAACGTTAATTATTCTTTGTCGCATGTTCTGCCCAGTTGTTGGACGTTCCGTATAAACAAGGTCTTTTGCATACCCGTTAATTATTCTTTGTCCAGTTTGGTTAAATCGAGCGACCTTGCAGGCCATCTAACTGGTCCACCCCTTCCAATACAGCGATTTTCGTAAGTGTTATCTATCAAATCCCTGACTTGTCACGAAAAATGGGCTGAAGCTTCATCCTGTTGTAATCACATCTATTGCTCCTGCATATTTGGTGGTAAATTTAAAGGAATACAGGTAAATCGTTTGATAAAAATTCTAAATACATTTGGCCGGTAAGATACCCGTTAAAAATGAAAGGGCCTACCACATGTTCTCCAACCATTCCTCCACAAACATGTATTGACCAACGATGTTGGTAGTCCATTTGTCGTATGGTTCTTGGATTTTCGGTAGCGTAATAGTGAAAGTTATGCTTGTTGACGCATCTATTTTTGTGAAATGTGACTTTATCAGAAGATAAGATGTTCATAAAAAATAATGGATTTTCATGAAGGCGAAATGGAGCCTACTCACACAATTCAACTCTGCACTAAAAGTAATTTTCAAACAGAGCCTGGTGCAGCTGAATCTGGTATGAATGAAAATTATCTGAACTGACCATTCACTTATTCTAACTTCTTCTCCCACACGTGTCTGCCTAATGTTTGGATTTTCTGTAACTGTCAACAAAACTGCTAATTGATGTTCCCCATTTGTAACTGTTTTTATCATTTCTTCTTCCTTGTAATCTACTCTCCCTGTTTCAAGAAAACGCTCAAGCAGTCCGCTAAGGTTTACTGGTTCTGGATGGCGCCTTTCGGAAATCTCAGTCGCATAAAATCATCAAATTCCTTTTGGATGAAGTTAGAAAATACGCTTTCTTAAAAAATGCTCAGAATCCTAATATTACGTACTAAGAATTGAAGTCTTGTATCATGAATTGAAGTGCATTGTGGCAATATTTATTTTGAGCGGATAAGATGTCAAACCAGCATGAAAACACAACTGGGATTTCAAACCTAATATGGGTTCAAGATCAAAAACTTAATGCGAAAAATAGGTTTGGACAGATAATACAGTTCTTATATCTAGTAGACAGCATTAAACCAGAAAAAAATTATAAAGCCTAGAAAATCCACTCTCTGATGAACCAACTAAAAAACCAGTTCTTAGAACATCTTATAGCCGATGACCAAATAAACTAAGGCGAGTTAGCAATTCATCTGAAGAGACCCCATAAATTTGGCTACAAAATGTAGCTATACGAAGGCAAGATATTTGATAAACATTGTCGTATACCAAGGCAAGAATCCTCGAACGCGGGAAGGCGATGAGCTAGTTTATGGAAAACCAACTGCGTCATTGGTTACAATGTTGAGAGAGTTTCCAGAAAATAAAAGGACATTGCCATACACTTATACACAGACAATGTATTTACGAGTCCAACCCTACTTCGAGATATGAGTGATATTGGCATATGGTGTACTGGTAGGTACCAGACTAACAGACAAGGTAACCATCTACCTAAAAGAATGCCATTGCCTAACAAAAAAAAAACTTGAAGAAATCTTATCCTGGACCGTGAAAATGGAATAATATTTGTTCGTCGGGTCCAAAACAATATAGTCACAATTGCATCAACCTACCTTGGAGTAGAGCCAGTGCCCAATGAAAAAAGATTCTCGCAAAGCGAAACAAATTATTCGATCAAAATGAGGCCAGACATCAAATAGCAATTCGGTCCAAAAAATGGTGGTGGTGTGTTTTTACTGAATGTCAGGACATTTAAAATATAGCCAATATTTCTATCAAGCAATTAGATTTCCCCAGAAATATCGTAATCGCATACTTTTCACGATATGCTATACGCGTGAAAGGTGTTAGCATCCCATCCCATTTCAGCAATTGTGAAAGAGTTGGAAGCGACATTAGGTGCGATTGGATTGGTCGTCATTTCTTGATATACATCCCAAACCAAAGAGAAGACGGTGCGCACTTCAATTATAATGTGCGAACAATGTGTTCGAAATGAGATGTTGGTCTGTGCATATCAACTGCATTCTAGAATATCATCAGAAATGACATTATCTTAGCGTTTTTATTATTTTTATCTATTCTTTACTCTACTAGAATGATAGTTTATATTGTTATACCAAGATAAATTTTTGGTCCCATTTGTTCCTAGCATTACATACATATCACATTTTTTCCTGTCAGTAAATCACGTTCATCGAAGATTGTACTAGTTTTTGTTTTAAAAGGTGGTTAGAAAACTTCAAAATTCGGGTTGTTAAAAATTAAGCATTGTAAAATTGCTTTTTAAGTATTCGATATCAGATGAGTAAAATTTACATTTTATTTTTCATGTAAAGTTGCTTGACGTGTCATGGAAAACCTTTCAATTTCTCTGTTGACCATTCCTCTAAATTTAGTAGATATATCTGTAAATACATGATCAACCATATTCAAGATATCAATCAAATGCCATTAAAGAGGCAAATGTTCCTGTTTCCAAAACCTGTAGGAAAGAAATTTTTTGATGACATGCCGTGCACACTGTTTAACTGTATATCGACATGACACTATTTTTTACTCTAAAATGCCACAAATATTTTAGATCTGGGTCTACAGATACCAGAAGCTTCCATGAACGCCAATTTTTTCACGTTTCGCTGAACATGATCAAATCTAGCTTTAATGAATTCCCCACGACTTGAAGAGATTAAATTGAAGATAGCTAATAATAAAATATATGAATATTTTTTCCACGGCAATCTAGAGTTATTTTGAAATGGTAAAAATGACATTTTTTCGACAAGGAATATGTAAAATAGCACTTTCTCGCGCTCTCATAAAAGAACATTTTTTAGGAATTATTTCATTGCAAATGCAGGGTTTTATATTACTTACTAAATAATATATTTGATAATATAAATACTAGAAGTAGAACAGAAATAAATCAATATTTGAAATTATTATTACTAGCATTTAAAATAAGTTTCCGTGTTTCTGATCCCTTGAAACTTGCTGTCTTCTGGTTTCTAGAAATTGGCAAGGTAGAACACCAACCGATATGACTATTTAACCACTGCCTCCAAAGAACCAATAATAGCTGGCAATTTTCGAAAATTGTGGCGAACAGTTGTTCGGCGCTTTGGCATACTTAAATACTTTGTATTTATTTCAACGGACCGAATACTGTACTTTACAGACTGATATTGAACAAAAACGGCGTTATTCAAAATGTTATTGTCGAAATGCTAAGTAAAATTCAAAATTTGTAAATGTCTTGTCAATCGTGAATCCGTCCTGAATTTTAGTTTTCTCCCTTGGCAGAATGGATGTCAAGTCATTTTTAACATTTATGATTTATCTGAAATGTTACCAATGTTACATATACACCCGTTGAGTACATTATGAAATTAACTTCTGTTGATAGAATCGTATCATCAGGAGTCTATAATTAATAAAGTATATAAATACTAAAATTCAGGACGGATTCACGATTGACAAGACA